>SSNP01000033.1:985696-1017879 GCA_006937955.1 Pachypanchax playfairii
GCCCCCCCCCCCCCCCCCATGTGTGCGTGTGGTACAGGGATAGAGAAGCAAACACACTCTTTTTGAAGAAAACCTCAGATTTTAGTTTCTTCTATTTCCTTCATCTAAAAAGGCTTTTATTTTCTTAAAAATCTCAGTTTCTCTCTGTTTTTAATTGTGCAACTATTTGCATGATACGTTGGCATGTTTTCTCAAGCAGCTCTTGTTTCAGTCCTGCGTTCTACCGGTGCTGATGCATATAGAGAGATGCAATTGTGAGTTTTAACTGAAAGATACAGGAAGTTGGTACTTGATTACTCATACCGTAAACCAAAATAAGAGTTCAGTTGAGGATAAAAAGCTCTCTGAAGATTTAACGGAACTCAAAATAGTGTTGGTTCTTTTTGCTTTTGGCTTCTTGCTGTTTCTCCAGTCTTTGTGTGCCTTCACCCAAGATAAATTCCTTATATTGTGCAAAAAGTATGTGACAATAAATCTATTCTGATTTTGAAAAATTGTGAAAATGTCCAATAAAATTATGTTTTGAAGACAGATTTAAGGTTTTGGCAAATGTTTTAGTCTTTAAATAATTTATTTTATTTATGAAACTTTTAAAATATATATTTTTAACCATATAAATTCCAAATAAACTAGTTTTACTACAACAACAACATTTTGAACCTCTAAAAATATAGTGAAGTTTTTGTGGGAGGCCTAACAATTCTTCAAAACAGCAATGTTCCGCTTTAGAGAAAATGTCATTTTTCTTTCTTTATATGTAACAGAAATACGTAGCGGTGATATTTCCCTCACACATCAAGAAAATGCGACGACGTAAAAGGCGTCCATCTTAAAATCAGTAGCCACGCGTCAAAGAAAAATGAAGTCCCGTGGTTCCCTGGCCTTTGTGCAGGTGCGACAACAGAGCCATGCATTCGAATGAAGCACCCCTCGGCTGTGACCGAGCCCCTCTTTGTGTTTGCAGAAGTCCTGCTATTGTTCCTGGCTGCTCTGATGTCTTTCTTTATCTAACTTTGCTTCCAGACTTATTCTGATGTGGCGTGTACTATAGACCTCACACAAATAGCACCTCGACACGAGGTTCTTCAAGAAGAAAGGCCCACATCTTGATTCTGTACCCATGTGAGAATAAGCTGATGTAGCCATGTGGTTGGTGAGGGTCAGTTATGGGTGAGGGGGGGGTCACATGTGAGACAGGAAGTGGATTACTAGTTGCAGGACAGAAAGTTCTGTAAGTGGTAACGACTCAGGTGTTGGTTCTGATTGTTTTGTCACTTTGTTTCCTTGAGGACGTCTGTTCTCTCGCGCATAACGTCTTACATACTTTTAAGAATATGTTCTGATTGTTCGTGTAATCCGAAACTACATTTGAGAGATTTATTGCCTGTTTTCTTAGAAATCCAACAAAAGCTAAATGACTCTTATTACAATAAATTGCGTGCTTTGTTTGATTCCCGAAGGTTTCCACAAATAAAGAGCGCAGACCTTTAGTTGTAAGTGATAAATGGATGCAGCTTTGCTCCAAATGGAATCAAAGAAACGGGATTACAGTCTATCAAAACAAACTTGCTAAATTAATGGATAGCTCTTCATATGTAAACAGTTTGCAGAATGCGTGACAATTTAATCCTATAGTCCCACCTAGGGATTTTTATCCAGGGGTTTCCCATGACGTGTTAACTAGTCTGAGGGATTTAGCCTCAAACCTGCGCCACACCTTTCCTTCCTTTATCTTCCTTCCATTTCTGTGGGAGGTGGGAAGGTTTCTCGCTGATACTGAAGGAGAGGTTTTCTTCACTTTGGGTAAACGTGTCAATAAAAAAAGATAATTGAGTTTTCAGGCCTCCGGGTCGGTTGTTTATCAAGAACATCCACCTGATGTTGTAACGATGTGAAATCATAAAGATTCACCTTTTAAACCATTTCTCCTGAGGAGATATGAATCATTGCTGCTTTCTCTTTAGTTGATATCTTCTACATCTTTCTGCCAAAGAACTATCTGAGGAATGTCCCCCTGACCCCCCAGCCTCACACAGAGAAGCTTCACTGCCTTGTCACCCCACCCCCACCGTGAGCACCAACCCCTGCATCCTGTAGTTTTTAGGGTTAGTGGTGGTGGTCAGTGTGTTAGTGGAGCTTTGTGATGTGGGTGGGAAGAGGGATGGGGGTGGGGGCAGCAGTGTGGAATGCTGTTCCTCCAGTGGGGTCGGGGGTGGGCTGTGGGGGGGTTGAAGGTTATCCTCACCAGGTTTTCCTCTCAAACATGAGTAAATGCAGCATTAAGGCGACGGTGCTTTTGTAATGCGTGTTGGAGTGTGTGGAGTAGAAACAGCCTGCTTTTGTCATTCGGGTTAATTTATCAGGTGAGGTGTAGCGATCGCCCTAAAATACCAGATAGCTGATAAGTGCTGTTCAGATGACAGTGAGGAATGGATGGGGGGTTGTAGTCACAGGTCAAAGTCTCCACAAGCTCACAGTGGAGGTAATCTGGTCAATATGGGGACTTTCCAAACATCAAAATATCACTACTTATATCCTACCTAGCAGCTAGAAACCAAAACACCCATTTATTCTATTTAAGATCAATTCTTCCTGTCACTTATACATATTTATACATATAAATCATCACATATTAGGAGTTTCTTGAACATGAAAGGTAAATGTTGACAAAGCTTGTCTTCTTTTCCTTCAGAGCAAGTTGCACATGGAAGGTTTCCGCAGCCTAAAAGAGGGTGAAGCAGTTGAGTTTACCTTCAAGAAGTCATCAAAGGGCCTGGAGTCACAGAGAGTCACCGGACCAGGAGGAATCCACTGTGTCGGCAGCGAGCGGAGACCCAAAGGCAAGAAGGTCCAAAAGAGGCGTTCGAAGGGAGACAGGTGAGACGAGCAAACTGGGAAAGGCTCATTTTTAAAACCTGATTGTGCAGCTTGAAGTTTTTATCCAGTTGGTTGCGTTAGATGTAATTTTATGCATTACAAAGGAACGTTTACACTTTGGGAGTGAAACATGCAACATTCAGTCGAGTTTTACTCATATAGTGCCAATTTGCAACAATTTCACCATTTTATTTGAGCAAGCGACAAGAAAACCAGTGTAAAAATGCCAATGTGTAAAAGAATTCACATGCGTTTGAATCTATGTATTTCAATATATCAAATTCTAAGAAAATAACTGGGGTGGAAACTGTTTCAGTGAAAAGGCAGAAACATAAAAAAAACTTTTCTCAACCGGTGATGAGAATTGTGATCTTTTAATCCGCACAAATAAGAGAGATGCACAGCTTTTCTTTACTAGTGGTGAGTTCTGAATCTGAAAATATTCAGCAGTATACAAGCAATCTTTGTTTTCAGCTCAGAGAACATGTGAAATGATGGTAGAGTTTGTTTCAGATTTTTTTGGTCTTTTACCCAACCCCCCACCTCTGGCCCCGGTAAGGGTCACATCGGCCGGCCTGACATGTGACCCGGATCAATAACTGTTTAAATCTGCTGCTCCCAAGTGAATTCAAACCAGCCCACTTTCTCCCTTCTGCCGTTAAACCTCTCCTACCAACATCATTTGTTTTTATAAACACAAACTAATAACAAATAAATGTCCAATAAGTTCAGTAATAGTTTTTCATATAGGTTTTAAATTTGTGGGGGTTTCTACAGATTTGAGTTTATTAAAGGAGGATTATATCCATCCATCCATCCATCCATCCATCCATCCATCCATCCATCCATCCATCCATCCATCCATCCATCCATCCATCCATCCATCCATCCATCCATTTATTGTGGGAAATGCTCCAGAAGTAGAAAAATAAAGTTCTTTTAAGGTCCATAACATTAAACCAAAGGCAACAAAGTACTTGAGACCTGGATTTTGGTGTCGGGTTTTGAGTGTCGGTTTGTTACGAGGTTTCATACGTATCAACTTCACCTTGTGTCAGTTGTGATTACAACCAGAGAGAAGTGAGTGTGAGAACAGGGATCCCTGCAGCCTCAAAGAGTCCTGGGAGGCTGCTGTGGTTCAATACTTAATAAAGCAGTTTGATTCGTGGATACGACCCGGTTCCTCTGCGTCTGCTCTCATTGTGCAACATGGGTTTGTTTTTGATTGACTGGTTGCATTTTTTACCTAACAAACTATGTAGACATATTTTGCTCATGATCAGGGAGCACTAAGTTGCATTTTAGTTGTTGTAGTTAGAGATCGTGTTTTATTTTACATTTTATAAAGTGTGTGTGTTTGTGTGTGCTTACATAGATACATTTTGATATACGTAAACCCCGCTGAAGGGGAAAATTTCCTGTCCATTTAATTGATAACAGATGCAAGAGCTCAGGCAAGGGGGTGAAGGGTCATTGTTGTCATGGCAACTGTGTATGAATAAAAGGAAGAGAGCCAGGGGCTTGGATGGAATTGGGGGGAGGTAGGAGGTCAGGGTTCAGAGGTCATTACTGCAGCTTTTTTAGACAAAGGGACCACTTCCACTTTCCTCCTGATGGATGCTGATGTAGGGAGCCTCTGTGATGTGACGGTGTAGACCTTGACACCTCTCCAACGCCCAGTTCTACAAAACCATTCTGACCCCACAGCAGCCGCTCCGTCCAAACCTCATCTGCTATCACAAAGGTAGCAGGGGGGGTCCGTAAAGTCACAGAATAACCGCCTCACGCCCACAACCCATCTGTCTTCCAGCCCAGTACGCGTGGCCATTCTATAGATTATGTTCGAACAGTGGTGGCTGATGGCACCCTGATGGCTCTAAATGACCCCACGTAGAGTTCACTTCTAAAGTTCAATGGCGATGAAACGGATGCCACACTTTGGCACAAAAAAAGGCCCAATCAGAAGCTTCGGTCGGTGTCAAAGTGATAAATAAGGCAGCTGCTCACGACACTTGATCAGATGACGCTTGGTAACTTTTTAAAACTGCTATATTAACTCAGATGTGTTGCTTAAAATATGTAGTAAGTTTTGGTTAGAAAGTGCAGCTATGTTATATGAAGGGTTTGGGAATATTTCCAAACTTTTTTTTTTTTACATTTTGTCTTTTACCTGTAAGAGTTGTCTGTCATTCCATGGAGCGCCTTTAAAACAATCTAAATTCAGAAGCCTGGTGAAATATCGCCATCTAGTGGCAAACAAGCGCTGGCTGCAACTTTTCCGTGTGTAAAATTTTGCATATGAATCAGCATTTTAAACATATATTTTATAAAACCTAGTTTGCATATAATTTTGATATGTACTTTATCATTTTTGCTAAACCCTTAAATAAAAAGTACAAAATAAATTTTACTTTCTTTGAAAAATTTGTAATTTTTTGTGCATTTTTAGTTATAAGTTTGAAGATGTTTATCCCACCTCATATTCTCCTTCTCTGTGATGACTGTTTATCTTTATTGTACTATCTGCTTTTTTTTATTTTCTCCTTTATGCTTTTACTTTATCATAGTGACGAGCAAATCCACCATTAAAAGTACTTCTTGTGTAGTATTTAACAGTAAATGTTAGGTGGAAGTTCGTTTGCTCTGCTTCAGTTGTTTCATGGTCAGATTTTTCTCAAACTCACTTGCAAATAAAAGTTATTGCAGATTCAGTGATCTATCTGTTCTCCTATAGGTGCTACAACTGTGGAGGTCTGGACCACCATGCCAAGGAGTGCAAGTTACCACCGCAGCCCAAGAGATGCCACTTCTGCCAGAGCATCGACCACATGGTCGCCAGCTGCCCAATCAAAGCACAGCAATCCTCTCCAGCTTCTCAGGGAAAACCATCCCCTCTAAAAGTGGAAGAGGGGGAGCACAGCCAATCAGCGCCACCTCCTGACACCTCGGATTAAGCGGGAGATCAGGTCACTCTGAAGCACAGAAGCCAATCAAACTGCTTTGACGGTTGAGGAGGGCGACTCAATCCCCCTCCCCAGCTCTCGAAGCTGCTTTTGAAATTACCTCAGGTTGAAAAAACACTCATGAAGAATGTTTATTTTATTATTATTTTCATTTGGTGTAACTCTCAGGAATACTGCTGTATTATTGCACTCAGGAAGCTTGTTAAATGTATGAATCACTGCCTTTAGGGGCGTGTGGGATTGTAGTGGAAGTTACCACGTGACGGCTGATCTTCACAAGCGTTTGCAGAGTTCTTTTCAGTGGCGCCGCATTTCCCCTGTGGATTTTTCCAAAACGGCGTGTTTTAGTATAGAAGTACAATTTTCTGCCTTACCATTCAATCTTCCTTCCCAACAGTTACACCGTATTTTCAATAAGGCAGAGATGTAATGTTACCGTTAGCTTACATATCGTATGAGGAAGGGTGGGTGAAGCATGAGACGGGTTTAAGGGTATAGGTGTGGACAATGTAGTGAACATTTGCCGATGTTGCAGCTGACCATCTAGTTTCTCAAGGCCAAATGAATGTCAGACCAAAAGTGTTTCCATTTTTTGGTCTTTTTTTCTTTTCGTTTTTTTAATTTCCAGTCAGCGTTTTGCTGACTGGTCGGGTCTACCTCACTGGTGCATGTTTGATCTGCTGTTAAAGCCGTCATCCTTACTGCTTATGGTAAACCAAATCTAGATGGTGGTATGTGGGATCTTAGTTTGGATTAAATCAAATCTTTTTTGCACTACAGTTTGTACAAGCAACTTAAATGATCTGTTCACTTCAACTTAAAGAGGAAATCGAAATCACACTTTCAGGAAGCCCGATCAAGAAATACTGTGATGATGATGATGGTGATGGTTGTCTTCAGCAACTTGAGTAGCTTTTTTTTTTCAGAAGTTGTTTAAAATCTCATCTGCATGCCAATGTTAAAATATCAGAGTAATGATTTCCATTTATTTGGCATTTTAACGTATGACCCAAAACTCAGGATGTTCGGTTGTACTCGAGTTTCACCTCAAGAGGGCAGTAAAACTATTTACCAGTGTGATTTTGAGTTAATCTTTAAATTGTGAGCTTTACTATCATCTGTCCATCTGCAGTAAACTCTCTTTTAATTGGCTGATTTGAAAAAGACAGCTGCTTTATGACTACTTTTCCTTGGATTTGAGAGAATACTAATCAGTGGAATAATAAACACACATCGCAAAATATTTGACCTGGACTGAGTTACAAGGGTTTCCAGCTAGCTCTCCTCTTTATACTTGAATATTAAAACAATAAATGAGGAAGAATCAGACACAGAGGGGAGGCTGGTGTTTTCATTTGTATTTAGTGTGATCAGTTTTTAGGTAGATTTTAAGAAATGACCTCCCTGAAATGAAAAACCTTTGGTAGGATGATAGTTTAGGAGCAACCAGCCTGCAAGGAGGAGCATGTAGGTCTAGCTGGCTAATCAGTATTTTACTCCCGTTTTACAGGAGATGCTGACTGAGACTTTAACACTCAATTAATATATATGTAAAATTATTCTAAAGCTATTAAAAAAAAGATCATTCTACTTATTTATTTTCATCCAAGAGTGCTGCAGCTTCTCCCCGTGCTCCTGTTGAAGCCTTTTAGAAATGAATGTTTAAGTGTAGATCATCAAAAAAATAAATTTGCAAAGAGGACATTTAAAAGATTCTATGACTTAATCTGGGTAACTTTAACATCACGGTACTTTTATTACTCTATGTACTTGGTAAAAAAAAAAAGAAAGAAACTGCCATTTTTCTTAATTTAATTCAACATAAATACAATGTAACGATAATATATTGCAACCTGAGAGTAAGAATATGCAGTACAGACTGTACAGGTACATAGTATAATGAAGACTGTTGTAAACTGTGAGGTTTTTGAATTATTTTCCGAGTGTTTATTTTCTTTTTTAAGATGCACGATGAGCCTTTTTGAAGAAAAGCTCATTGTTCTTTATATCTATGCCAAAACCAATGCAATGTCACTCTGTGCTAATCATGTACAAGGTGCATTTATATGTTTTATATATTTCACTTCAGTTGCTTTTGAATCCATATATCATATTTTTATATATACTTTGTTTTTTAGTTTTTATATACCATATATATTTTGCTGATTTTGGGTTGATCTCAGGAATTCGACGACTCAGGGACGGATTTCGATTGATTAGAAGGAGTCAGAGTGTTAATTCAACATACCTCAGGGATTAACTACTCTTCCACATAATGTGAACTATATAACAAATAAGCCTGTGAAAAATGGCCTCAGGAATGTCCTACAGCGTTTTACTTTAATTCATAGGAAATTTATGAGGTCGTCATTAAAGTAAATATTACCGTTAATGTTGACATTTGCAAGTTTTGGATTTCTCATGTTTTTCCATGATGCTTTATGTCCTCGTTTGATGAAAATGTTCCAAAATGAATGTGTTCTTTCCTCTATTATCGTTGTAGATGGGGATGTAGTAGAATATCGTAAAGGGAGCGGGGCTAGTAATGTATAATCTTTGTCTCATCTCGACACATTGATTGGTGTTTCAGACTATCAGTGCTTCTGACAAAAAGAATGTGCCACAAATGACTTACCACACAAATGACCTCATACTTTGAGCTTAGGTTGGATCTATGGCTGGCTCGAAAGTTGTTGAATCAAATACTATTTTGATTTATTCTCTCAGGTTTTGAAACTAATTAAAACGTGTCCATGGAAATGCTGACAGCTGATGTTTTTTTTTAAATCCTTTGAACTCACTTTTTTTAAACTTGCTGTACCAGTGTTCAGTTAACTTGAACGATTTACCTCATTTGTTAATTATAAAAATGACATTTGACTTTTTTGTTTTTATTTAATGGCACTGATTACGTCATCTGTCAAACTCGGGTTTGCAGTTTAGACACTCACCGATTAGTTTAGGAGTGAATTTTAGTATTTTATTTGCAATAATCTGTTTCTATATTACATTTGAAAACAAGGGACGCTCCTGCCAGACATTGTGATTGTAAAATAAACTTTTATGAGCCTTTAAAGCACATTGACACAAATCACAATATCTTTATTCTCTTCTCATTTTGGACCATCAGCTGAGAAATATGTAGTGTTGTTATTTTTTTGGCTTGATCTACTTTCCAAAGAAATATGTGCATTTATTGATGATGAATGTATTAGTGTTTACTGCCAGAAAACAAAAGAAATCTTCAACTCAGGTGATTTCATGGCTAGTTTTTCAGTGATGAGCAGCATGTATGATTTCCAAAGTATTACTGTGATTATGTTTCTGTATGTAAAGTTTTGCTTCATTTCATAATAAATATGTCAATATTAATATATGTTATTGTCATCTTACTCTAAATGTTTTTATTGTTGAAGGATCATCATGTTATTGTCATTTTATTACTAGTCGAAAGGAGACTATTAAACTAATACGGAATATAAAATGTTACCCGGAAATAAGGATTAAAATATAAGTAAAAGCTTGCAACAAATCTTATCAAATGGACATTTTACAGTCCAAAATTGGACAATTTTTAACGAAAGGTTGATTATTTATCCAAGTCAGTATAATTTAGGACATTTTAGAAAATGGGTGGGCAATTCCAGGCCACAAGGGCCACTATCCTGACTGGTTTTCGAAGTTTCCCTGCTTGTAGTAAGTCCGTTTTTCTACGTAGCTGTGGACAGGAAGGATCTCCTGTCTTGGATCTGAAGAAGCTTCTGGCTGAAGATACTCTGTTGTTGAGTTACTGTGTTGTGAAGAGGATGATGAGGGTTTTCCATCATGTTCTTCATCCTCCTTTGCACAATCAACTCAAGAGGATCCACATCAGTTCCCAGAACAGAACCAGCCTTCTTTATCAGTTTGTTCAGCCTCTTTACATCACCTGCTCTGATGCTCCGCCCCTAACAGCTGACTGCAGGTGTGATCAAACTCCCCACAACAGACAAGATTTCCAGCATCTTGCTACAAACGTTGAAGGACCTGAGCTTCCTATAGTCTGTCCCTTCTTAAAGACAGCATCACTGCTGTGTCTCCACTTCAGTCTGTTATCCAGGTGAATGTTGAGGTATTTAAACAAGCAGGATATAGCAGCCCTGGAGTTTTACATAAATTATGTAATTTTAAAACATATGAAAACAGTCCAAACACACCATAAAATTAAATGATGAGTTTGGAAACAGTTGAAGTTTTAAGAAGCCAGTTTGTTTTCCTTCTCCAAGTAAGTGAAGTATTGTTTTTATCCACGAGGGGCGTTGTTGTCTGTTTATATTCTCACATAAAATCCAATATGGCCGCTGCGCGCGCTGCAGTGTGACCTTAAATTCCAAGTATTTATGCAAAATAAGCGTCGTTTATAATAACTATAGTTAATTTGAGCGTCGAAATGTGGTTTCCAGTTAAAAATGTGTGTTTAAGAGGCCAGATAGTTTGTAAAAGAGGCTTCGCTGCGTGTTATCTGGAGCGTTTAAGACACGGAGTAGCTGAAACTAACGTTTCCTACTTCAGTCAATCAGCTGGAAGCTGCACACAAACCTGCAAAGCTCTTATATACAGAAACCACGGAGACCCTTCACGAACCGTTCAGTAAGGGTCATGTCTGTTTTTAATATATACAGCACTGTGCAAAAGTTTTAAGCAGGTATAACAAAATGCTGCATGATAAGAGGATTTCGCAAGTGTAAACTATAATTGTTTATTTTTATGAAGTTGTGAATCACATCAATATGAGCTGTGAACATCAGTGTCATTCTAAAGTGTGGGATTTTGTGGGCTCCAGCTGCTCTGATTAGATAAACATGTAAATATTGCTGTAGTTCTGCTTTAGCATGATGTTGTTAGTTAACTGAAAAGCTGCAGAGTGAAACAATCATGGAGGTTTATCCTTCATACAGACTTGAACTCAAAATCATTGATTATATTGTTGAGAACATGAAGAGACAGAAGATGTGTCTCCAAATAGTGACTGAGTTCCTTCACAAACTGGCTGCATGTGAACAACTGATGTTGTTTTAAAGTTACAGCTGATCACACCGAAATATTGATTTCATTTAGATTTTTATCCACTGCCTAAAACTTTTGCACAGTGCTATAAATGTTGAATCCATGCATGTCCTGTCTGGGGATTTTTACTTGATATCCCACACAGAAACATCTAAAAATTCCTGTTAATTCTGACTTCTTCCTCTTTTACTGTAACAATAACTGACCACCTGTCGCTGTAGATGAAAACCGCAGTCTGAGCAAGAACTTTATTATTATTATTATTATTATTATAGTAACATTTTTAAAAAGTAAACACATTCTTTTCTTTTGCCTGCTATTTTATTTAATCCAGATTCTTTGATTCTCCGACTTTGCAGTGAAACTCTGACATTTCTGTTTATTCCAAACAAATATAAAATAATTCAGTCAGGTCAAGTTATTCATTGAGCTCTTTTCATTTATTCAACACACAATGAACATTTGCAAATAGAAGATTCTGTAAAAATAACAAACATTAATGTTTTAATCTGTCAGGAAATATAAGACCTGTGTTTTTTTTCTTCCTGAATCAATATAGAGTTAATGTAACTTTTATTTTTTTTCTTTTGTCAGGTTGGAGGATGTACCTCTGCCTCCAACAGGTGCAAAGGAAGTCCTGGTTAAACTGTTGGCAGCCCCCATAAACCCATCTGACATAAACATGATTCAGGGTATTTGGCTTGTTGGTTTTTTTCAGATGTTTGAAAAACCTTTAGAAAAAGAAGAAATATGATTTAAAAACGATAAAAGTTTTTATTCTTATAGTTTTGTTTGTTTTAAGGAACGTACGCTCTCCTGCCTGACCTCCCAGCTGTCGGTGGTAATGAGGGTGTTGCTCAGGTCATGGAAGTGGGCAGCCAAGTGAAAACTCTCAGAACGGGAGACTGGGTCATCCCGAGAGACGCTGGTCTGGGTAAGTCCCAGCTCAAAGGACACAAATGAGTCAACAAACCACATTATACAGTGGGGCAAAGAAGTATTTAGTCAGCCACCAATTGTGTAAGTTCTCCCACTTAAAAATATCAGAGAGGCCTGTAATTTTCATCATAGGTATACCTCAACTATGAGAGACAAAATGAGGAAAAAAAATCCAGAAAATCACATTGTCTGATTTTTAAAGAATTTATTTGCAAATTATGGTGGAAAATAAGTATTTGGTCACCTACAAACAAGTAAGATTTTTGGCTTTCACAGACCTGTAACTTCTTTAAGAGGCTCCTCGGTCCTCCACTCGTTACCTGTATTAATGGCACCTGTGTGAACTCGCTATCAGTATAAAAGACACCTGTCCACAACCTCAAACAGTCACGCTCCAAACTCCACTATGGCGAAGACCAAAGAGCTGTCAAAGGACACCAGAAACAAAATTGTAGACCTTCACCAGGCTGGGAAGACTGAATCTGCAATAGGTAAGCAGCTTGGTGTGAAGAAATCAACTGTGGGAGCAATTATTAGAAAATGGAAGACATACAAGACCACTGATAATCTCCCTCGATCTGGGGCTCCACGCAAGATCTCACCCCATGGGGTCAAAATGATCACAAGAACGGTGAGCAAAAATCCCAGAACCACACGGAGGGACCTAGTGAATGACCTGCAGAGAGCTGGGACCAAAGTAACAAAGGCTACCATCAGTAACACACTACGCCGCCAGGGACTCAAATCCTGCAGTGCCAGACGTGTCCCCCTGCTGAAGCCAGGACACGTCCAGGCCCGTCTGCGGTTTGCTAGAGAGCATTTGGATGATCCAGAAGAGGATTGGGAGAACATCATATGGTCAGATGAAACCAAAATAGAACTTTTTGGGAGAAACTCAACTTGTCGTGTTTGGAGAGGAAAGAATGCTGAGTTGTATCCAAAGAACACCATACCTACTGTAAAGCATGGGGGTGGAAACATCATGCTTTGGGGCTGTTTTTCTGCAAGGGGACCAGGACGACTGATCCGTCCGTCCGATCCAAAGGAAAGAATGAATGGGGCCATGTATCGTAAGATTTTGAGTGAAAACCTCCTTCCATCAGCAAGGGCATTGAAAATGAGACGTGGCTGGGTCTTTCAGCATGACAATGATCCCAAACACACCGCCCGGGCAACGAAGGAGTGGCTTCGTAAGAAGCATTTCAAGGTCCTGGAGTGGCCTAGCCAGTCTCCAGATCTCAACCCCATAGAAAATCTCTGGAGGGAGTTGAAAGTCCGTGTTGCCCAGCGTCAGCCCCAAAACATCACTGCTCTAGAGGAGATCTGCATGGAGGAATGGGCCAAAATACCAGCAACAGTGTGTGAAAACCTTGTGAAGACTTACAGAAAACGTTTGACCTCTGTCATTGCCAACAAAGGCTATATAACAAAGTATTGAGATTAACTTTTGTTATTGACCAAATACTTATTTTCCACCATAATTTGCAAATAAATTCTTTAAAAATCAGACAATTCGATTTTCTGGATTTTTTTTCCTCATTTTGTCTCTCATAGTTGAGGTATACCTATGATAAAAATTACAGGCCTCTCTGATCTTTTTAAGTGGGAGAACTTACACAATTGGTGGCTGACTAAATACTTCTTTGCCCCAATGTAGCTGAAGTAAAAGTACACACAGTTTTTGTGTCTTTGTGTGAACAGGGACATGGAGGACAGAAGCGGTATTAGCTGAAGAAGATGTGATTCGTTTACCGAAGGACATTCCGCTGCTGGCTGCTGCCACGCTGGGGGTGAATCCCTGCACTGCCTTCAGGATGCTCTCTGACTTCGAAGATCTCATTCCAGGTTTACTTTCCCACAGAAATGTTTTCTCTTACTGAACTCCAGACTCAGGAGTGTTTGATTGTTAGCAATAATAAAGTGAAATTAGACTTTTCTCCATCATTTTTCTGTTTGCTGCTCATGCAGGTGATTCAGTGATACAGAATGCAGCTAATAGTGGAGTTGGGCAGGCTGTTATACAGATCGCTGCTGCAAGAGGAATAAACACTATCAATGTTATTCGTGACAGGTGAGTTTCGTCTTGTTAGAGAAACTTTTAGCTACATAGTTTTTTGTTTTTTTTATCTTATAATGAAAGAGAAAGTATAGAAAACACTAAGGGGATTTTAAATCTTAATCAGCATATCTCTGTAAGCCACCTGATATCAAGTGGTTTTTTGTTTCTTCCTCTTTTTTTAATTTCCTTCTATAGTAAATTTTTTCTGTGTCTTCCTCTTCAAAGGTCAGATTTCTCACAGCTCTGTGATAGGCTGAAAACCATGGGAGCCAGTCACGTGATCAAAGAAGAGACGTTGAGGCGGCCTGACATGAAGGAGTTGTTCAAGGTTTGTGGCTCTGAAGATAAGCTCAGGGATAATAATAATAATAATAATAATAATAAAGTTTAGATCACTGTCAGAAATGAATTAAAAGCTTCTTTATTTTCTTCTTTTTAAGACATGTCCAAAACCTAAACTGGCCTTAAACGGAGTTGGAGGCAAAAGTGCAACAGAACTGCTTCGTCATCTGCAGTAAGCATATCACACAATGTGTTAAATATAAAGTTCTACGAGACAGAGAGAGAGAGAGAGGAGAAGAATCTTGTGCAACCTGAACCCTCTCAGTGATTACACGTGTTACAAATGAACATACTTAAAGGGACTTAAGGCAACTTTACAAAATCTGACTCAGTGCTGCCGCGACAGGCGCTGTAGCTAACTGCAGCCACCAGCCAAGCCGGCACGGGAGCGCGCACAGACACTTTACAGACTGTTCGTCTTCACAGCACTGCACCGGGGAGGCTAATCCTGTTTACTACGTCACGGTTTACTGCAAGACCACAGTGCATATTATATAAAAACAAGCACCATGTCAAGCGACGAAGTGAGTAACTGTTTATTTTAGTCTAACTAACATGTCAGGTCTCTCCGCTCTGTTATTTGATTTGATCTCATCATTTTCATACTGTATCAGGCTCTAAACACGACCTATAATGTTTTCTCACCTGGTCACAAGGAAATGAGCCATGTCAGCATCCGTTTTCACTCCCAAATGCAGCTGAAGTTCCCTCCATGAACCGAACGCATATCCAATATTTATGCGGGTGCCTGCCCGGCTTCGGTCATGTTTTTTTTTAGACTCACGAGATGCTGCTGATAAAGTCTTTTTTTTCTTCATGGTGCCACTTTTTTGGGGGGTGAGAGTGGATGCAGGTCGTTTGCTGGCTGCAGAAACATCCATAAGTATACCTTCAGTGTTTGAATCCAAGTCCACGGCGGCCATGTTCTTCCTGTTCAAGAGCTGTCGGCAACGCGCATGCAGCGTCAATTTACGTCACATCACTACAACTGTGTGGGAAATTCGGACGTCGAACTGCAGCGCATTATGTAGCACACAGCGTGTCCAAGGCAACAGACATATATGCGGATGGCCTCGTTATTTTGGGTTTTTAATGCTTCATGACCCATTAGCATTGAATAAACTGGAAATGCATGTGTAGTTTTTCACAAATCTTGCCTTAAGTCCCTTTAAGTAAACATATTCAACCAGTTGCAAACAATATTATTAGTCCTAATTATTGGCTTATAAATTTAGCAACTTTTGCAAATTGTCTTTCCATAATTTTAATCCTTGTACTGAAATACAAATCTGACTTTGCGTAATTTATAAGCTTTAAAAATCAGAGTTTCTTTTTATAATGACCTTTATTTGATTTCAGAACCAAAATCTTCGGTAAAGGGTCTCATAACGTCTGTAAGTGATCTATTTACAGACCTCGGATCTTTTTTTTTTCAGGGTTGGAGGATCTATGGTGACGTATGGAGGCATGTCCAAACAGCCGGTTACTGTTCCTGTGGTAAGACAAATAATTTTAATGGTTTGTAAGAGTTAGATAATAAGATGGACTTTGGTGTCTTGGAATTTGTTTTGAGGATTCGGATCAAATAAAAAAAAAAAAACGAAAAGACAGAAATAACAAAAAACATTTTTTTTCATGATTTATTTAGTCAAACACTGAAAAAGTCTGAATGTATTTAAATACGTACATAAAACAGAACCTAAGTGGGTTAATTGTATATCAGATATAAATAAAAGCAAATTACACATTATGTATGAAATATTCAACTTTTTACTACATAGTTTTCTTATTTATTGTTGTATTTATATATGTATTTCCAGATTATAGTGTGCATGCTTTTATTTCAAATATTTAAGAAATATTTACTGTAAGTTTTTGTAATTTAGGTAAACACCAGAAATCAGCTGAGAAATCTGAAAAAAAAAAAGATTTTATTTTAAATTTTAAGACTGTAACAACTTGTTTTTTTCAATTCATACTTAATAAAATTGCTGTTTCCAGAGTGCACTTATTTTTAAAGATGTGAAAGTTCGAGGCTTTTGGGTCACACAGTGGAAGAGAGATCACTCGCATGGTAAGTTAGTGTTAAATTACTTGACTTATAATATAAATATTAAGTTTAAATCCCCCAAAGACTTGGTTAAATTGATCTTTTTCTTAGATGGTGGAGCATTTCGAGCCATGCTGGATGAACTGTGCTCCCTGATCCAGCAGGGGAAGCTCTCAGCTCCTGCCTGCACTGAGGTGCGTCTCCAAGACTATAAAAAAGCTCTGGATGCAGCCATGCAGCCTTTTACTTCCAGTAAACAGGTTCTGATTATGTAAACCTCTTCTGTCATGACAACAGTGGATCGTGCACATATATGTAATAAACGTGTTTTCTCTTCGGGCCCAAAGTCCACTGTCTCTCATGTCTTCTCAGCAATAATGTGTGTAAGTGTCACGTTTACTGAATGCAATGAAAAGTCTTTATTATGAGAACTTTATCTGATCACATTGCTGCTTCTAAACATAAACAGTGAAATGGTAATTGTTCACTTGTGTGAATAAGTTAATTTTGAATTATTTCCTTATATTTTATTACAGGATTTATTAGCTAAATATCAGTTTTACAGATTTTTTAGGAAAAAATGTCTGATTTAAGTCTGAATTTCATACTTAGACCCCTTCAATCTTCTTTATAGATGTTGTGACTGAAAATAAAAGAGACGATACAGCTTCTTTGTTTGGGAACTTGGAGTAATCTCATTTTATAAAGCGTTTCTTATTTTAGAAACAAGTTTCACGTTGCAGTGTGAGTTTTGAAACTTTATCCCTGAGATTCTCTACCAGCCAGCTGCCATCATGCTTACAGCCACAGACAGAACCAGCAGCAGTAGCCCACTATTACCAGAAGCCACTCCCTCTTTTACCAAACACTGCTCATACCTGTCAAAGTCTACTTCTCTTGCAGCACATATGTGGTCAACACGACAATCTTTGTCACAGTCCCTCAGGTCATAGCTGACAGAGTTGAAATCATAGTACTTCTGCAGGTAGCAGCGATCAGCAGCCATTTGCTCCAGGACCTGGTGCATGGAGGCCGGAGAAGCGTCTGGTACGCGGAAACTCTCTGTGAGGCGATACTCTTTCTCCCAGCGCTCAGCGACCGCATTAGCATGAGTGAGGTTCAGATAATATGTCACCACATCCTGTTCACACAAAACAGAAAAGTACAAGCACCTGAAGTTTTTTTTTCTGGAAGTGACAAGCTGCACAGCATCCTTTTACAGTACAGCAATCAGTATCTGTAGTGACCTACTTTGAAATGGCTGCAAATGACCATCACTTACTTTAACCAGCAATGTTTCTGTGTCATATTCAAAGACACGGATTCCAGGGTTGTTAGCTCCGTCCACAACTCCAGGAAGTGTTGTTTCCCATGGTGTGACTCCAGGACTCAGAAACATAGTACTGATGGGTAAACCTGTGAAAACAGTTAATGTTAATACAAGGACATCCGATGTGAGATGATGTTCACTGCATCTGGATTGCTGCAGCGATGTGACTTACTGTCGGTGTTGTAGAACATGCGGAAGGCGTCAGTATGATGATGACCAAAGAACTGACCCGCGATGACAGAATGATGCTTCTCTATTAAACCTAAATATCGCTTGTTGAACTTTGAAGTAAACCATGGCTTGTTTCTTTTCTTCTCAAAGAAACCTGGAGGAACATGTCCAATGATGTACACCTGAGACAAAAAAATCACTTTGATCATCAGCCATTTTCACTCAGAGCAAGTGGAACAACACTTTATCTGTGCTCAATATGGATGCATTCATTTTTTAACTCTGGCAATCAACAATAGAAAATGTACTCTTTAAATATTTCATGCTGTTCCTTAAGTGAAAACACATGTATAAAAGCAATATTTTAAAATAGAGAATATCATTGAATTTAATTTAAATGCTAACTTGTTGTAGTGAGAACATGGACAAGATTTATTTGCCTTCTCTTTGTTGTTGGCTGCATCTGTAAGAGTCTGATCCATCCAGCTGAACTGACCCGCCGGGTCGTTGATGTTCTCCGTCACCTTATTCTGATCATAGTAAAGATTGGTGTTGAGGACAAGAGCCCTAAAACCTGCTCGGTTCAGCAGCTTTTCTGTGTAATATCCACCTACACAAGAGGAACAAGATGTTTCAGGTTGTTTATTTACTTCTTTGGAAAGCAGATGTGCACTATGAGATTCATGTAAATGTCTGATGATGATCTTTGACCTTTTTTAAATGTTTCTTTGGATGCTGGATGCAGCCAGTCATTCCACATTTCTCCTATTCTGTCATAGATGGAGTTTGAGGCTGGAGGAAGCTGACTCTTGGGATGGTAGTCATGGTTACCCAGAGCAGAGTACACCTTTGTACCTGAGGAAGGCAATTCAAACCAAGTAAAGTTAATAATTGAAGAACATTTAAGAATTTGATAAAAGCAAAAACAGCCCAGTAAATGTTGACCTTGCATGACTTCCTGTTGAAATATTTAGAAACTTTACTTGACTTCACACGTACTTGGAAACACCTCAGTTATGATGTGAGTGAGGTTGCTGATAATGTTGATCACCGCCTCTTCTCCCAGATCCTCGTTTGGAACATGTGGTGTGTCGTCACTGTAAAGTTAAACGGGAAACTGACGTCACTAATGCTGTTTATGATAGACATAAACATATAATATTATTCTTTCCTGATTCCGAGTTTGGGACATACTAAAAATAATATATAAATCAAAGTCTCTTTATTATAATAATGTTTCAGCTGGTGCGCACCCTGTCCACACGATAAAGTCCGGATTTGGAAGAATGTGCTTCATTGCGTAGATAGAAGAGTTGATAAGTTGCCAGGGAGAGTCACAAACATAATCTCCAAATTTACCGGCACCGGACGCCGGTCGATTCCCGCTGGACGCGCACACCAGCTGCGGGTTATCGGTTAGTCTGTATGTTGGGTCCCAGTGCAAATCTGTGATATGCCAAAAGCTCCCTGGATAAAAAGATGGACGGACAGTAAGTTTTTTCTTGCACTGAGTCTGGGGTGTGTAAGAAATATACAAATATGAAATCTTTGTGTTGGTTTCGTACCTGAAAGTGCAAGAGCCGCATCGAAAAGCAGAGAGGATAGAAGAAACCCAGCTGGAGACATGTTGGACTCTGTGACAGCTGCAAAAATCTGCCGAAGGACAGGTTTGAGAGGTAAGAAAGGGCAAAGCAAGATAAGATATCTGCAGCCTGCCTGGAAATGGGATTGTAATAGGCCTATTATAAATTGAATCTTTATCGCGATAATATAAATAAATCTAACACCAGTGTCCGTCAATCACCAGCACAAGGTGAATACTTTCGTCCACTAAATTAATTATAATTTACTGTGTAGATAATTCAGTACAGGATTATAAATGTTTCCTTACAGTACAGACAATTCAGAAAAAATAAATGCACAGCATATAGGCAGCATTATCTGAAAAAGAAGCAGCCCTATTGACTATAAAAAGCAAAATTCACGTAGATTAACAATAAAAACGGGCGATTTCAACTGACAGTCCCAGAAAAAGCATCACAAGTTTGACAGGCCAAATTCCTCTATGGAGACTATTTTTGTTGAGGGAGGTCATGTGTCACTTTACAATCACTCAGATTTCATAAGGTTAACAATTCCGGGTTAAAACAGCATGAATAAAGAGTTGAAAGTATTTATGTGATGCTGCCTTCTCGATATACTCGTATTTTTTACAATGTAAAGTTTGCTGTTAAAATAGTACCTCTTATTACTATTTTTACTTTTATTCAGATTATTATATCACGGCATGTGAATAGTTTTCTTTATAACTGCTATATAAATATCACTCATTTACTTCATCTTTTATTTTAAAAGTAAGCTTCTTTCTTTGCTAGAATTGCCATTTCTTAAAGTAGATTTTAAATTATAGAGTCTAATAGTTGTTTAAACTTCATATTAAAATGTTTAAACTGGCTGTGTTTATTTAATTACATATGGATAATTATATTTAATATTTGTTTATAGCCTATATTTATAAATTAATTAAGCTGAAAAGTGCGCGCCCAGTATTTACAACAGTACCTGAAGGCAGCTCAAGTGTGATTGTCTGGGTCGTTTTGCCCTCATAAATGCCTTTCAGATAGAACACTGTCCAAAGTAGTTTACCGTTTACTTTAGAAACAAAAAATAACATTTCCAGGCGGAAACGCAAAATAACCAGAAACATTGTTGTTATTTTATTGTGTCGACAAAACTTAGAACGGATGTAAACGGTGCTCTAGCAAACAAAATTCAGGGCTAAAAGTACCCAAGATAATCCCGGTTGTTGTTGGGTTCGCGGGATTTATACTGTGCGCATGCGTCCTACGTTGACTTTAGCGCGCGAGTTTACTCAACGAGGAAAATACTGCAGCACATCGACGAGTTGTTAGTCTTTATTTACCAGTGTCTGTAACCCCGACATTTGTTTTAATAAGTTTAATACGTTGTGTCAGTATGTGGAATCAGGGTGAGTGTAATGTCGACCCAGTTGTTTTGGCCCAAAAAGCGGTGTGGTTCACGCTAATGTTAGCTTGTTGTGAGGCTTCTGTTAATGTTTGTATGATAGTTTTGTGTTAATGTAAATACAAGCATGCTGAATAAACAGTCCCATTACATGATACTGCTGACTTTTCCTTTTTTTAGGAGGTAACTTTGAGTCAGGAATGGCGGGGGGTTACACTCAGTCTCCCGGAGGATTTGCATCACCCGCTTTATCCCAAGGAGGAGAAAAGAAAGGGGTAATCATTTAATTCAGTTTAATCTGGAAGTGATTGAGTGGAATGAACAGATGAAATACAAAACTAGGTATACAGGGTTAAAGGTCGGTCTAATTGTTTAATCATACTTCTGTGTTGGACTGTAACATGTCTGTAACTTTATTTTACCAGCGAACTCGTGCCACACAAATTATCCCCTGCACTGTGTCTCAGCTGATGTCTGCTGCACACGCTGATGAGGCCTTCAGAGTGGGAGATGTGGAGGTGACTCAGGTAAGGATGACTAAAACAGTTTACAGGTGGTAAAACATCCAACAGAGAATTTAAAAAATGTCTAACGGTGCTGTAATGAATGTTTAGTTATTTTTTTTGTGCCTCATTGTTTGGTGAAAATGATGGTGGTCATACCTCAAAGTCACCAATAAATTTAGCTGAAAATGTCATTGTAGCAACTCACAATGGTTCTCAGTTTGTGTTGGACCCTCATGCTTGTTTACATGTCTGACAACACCAGCACTCTTGCGGACCAAAAACTTTGTCATGATAGTTTGATCCAAGGTCAAAGGCCACAGCATCTAGTTATACATTCAAGCATAAGGAATCATAAAGCTTCACTCTCTGGAGAACATGTGCTGCACTAGGTCGCACACACACACTGCTGGAGCCAAACTCATTGTCATACAATAAAGCCAACTTAACAAAGTGTTCAGATTGATGCAGCACTGGCATTAAAGATGGAGGATTGAGAGTCTCTGTTAAAGTCAGTTAAAGTTCCTCTAATGAGGTGATGGATGGTGTCTCCTCCTGGATCTTGATCAAGACATCACAGAGTTCCTGGACAGTCTGAGGTGGAACCTGGTGGTGTCAGATGGATTTAAACATGATGTTCCAGAGATGTTCTATTAGGTTTAGGTCAGGCCAGTTGGTGGTATCAATGCCTTCATCCAGGAAGTGCCTGCATACTCTTGCTTTTAGAGGCTGGGTGTTATCCTGCACCAGGAGGAACCCAGGACTCACTGCAAAAGCAAAGGATCTAATAACGGGTCTAATGATTTCATCCTGATACCTAGTGGCAGTCATTGAGCTCTTGTTAATCCTGTACAGGTCTGTGCGTCCTTCCGTAGATCTGCCTCCCCAGAACATGCTGAACAATGTTACAGGCAGCATAATGTTCACTGCAGCTTCTTCAGACACTTTCACATCTGTCACATGAGCTCAGAGTGAACCTGCTGTTTAAAGCACAGGGTACCAGCTCTGGACCTGCCATTTCTAGTGTTCCCTGTTAAGGCCAGTTGAGCTCCATGGTGCCGGGCAGTGAGCTCAGGGCCACTAGGGACTATGAAGTCTGTTTCTAATGGATTGATCAGAGACATTCACACCAGTGGCCTGCTGGAGGTCACTTTGTAGGTCTCATCCTGGTCCTCGTTGCACAGCAGATACTGGTCCTGCTGATGGGTTAAGGACCTTCACGACACTGTCCAGCTCTGTCACCTGGACTCTCCTTCTGGCAATGCCACACATCAGTATTCCATCCTGGTGGACCTGGACTGCATGTACAACCTCTGTAGAGTCCAGGTCCAGGTATCACCTCATGATATCAGCAGTGACCCTTCCTGGTTCATTAAGAGAAAATAACAGAATCTTTCCTGTTTTACAAAAGCAACATGTTACTGAAGCCTTACTATGTTAATCTAAAGTAAAAACATATAACTGATGATAAACAACTTTCTAAATCAACAGTATGATAAGTGTGTTGTTTGTAAACCTTTTCTCTCAGTGTGTTTTATAACAATTAAGGATTTGCTTCATAGGTCACTATTGTAGGAATCATCAGAAGTACAGACAAGTCCATGACCAATATCCAGTACAAGGTGGATGACATGACTGCTGCTCCTATGGACGTCAAACAGTGGCTAGACACTGAGGTAAATGATCATTTTCCTGTTAGTGTTTTAAGTCTCTTATAGATAAAAATATATGTGAAACTGACATGTGTGATAAAGTCAAGACAGAATAAAAATATACGCTTGTGGTTTCCACTTCAATGTTCATGTGTTTTATTTTGCATAAAGTCTCTGTCTGAAAGCACAGACACAATTAGAGAATAAGATATAAAGTATTGTGAACATCAAGTTATTGATCAAATCTAAACTCTTATTAGATCTTTATATGAGAGATTATGAAACTCGACGTTAAATAGGTTTTTATTTTATTTGTGTAGGACCCAACTGTGGACAGCGCTGTGCTGCCACCAGGAACGTATGTCAAGGTTTCTGGAAACCTGCGCTCCTTTCAGGTGAACGTAGTTTTATTTTCCTTCCTGCTGCCATTTAACGGGGAGTTTTTATTAATTTTTTTAAGACAACTACCAACATTTCTGCTGCAGTAGTTGAATAAACAAACAGATTTGAGTGTTTGTCAGAAGCTTGTGGTTTGACAGGCTGTCTTCACTGTGCATAAAGTTTATTTTGGATATAAAGAGACTGTTTTGATGTTACTCATAACTGTTTTTTCTTGAGGGTGGAAGTTCCTCTGTGAACCCATCGGTGCAGAAACTAAACCTGTTTGTTTTACTGTTTCAGAACCACAGATCTGTTGTGGCGTTCAGTGTCAGACCCCTGGAGGATATGAACGAGATCACCTCACATATGTTGGAGGTTGTCCAGGCACACATGATGCTCAGCAAACCTCCGAGCATGGTGAGAAAACACTGTCTCACACCACAGGAGCTACTGTTGAAACGTGAGAATCAGGAAGTGATTGTCAGCCCATTAGAGTCCAGTTCCTGTTTGATTTCCCTATTCGAGTAATACTCGAGTAATGCTCCTGTGTTCCTGCGCATGTGCTTCACCAGCGACATGGTTTCAGAAAAAAAATTAATTCATTGTTTGCTTCTTCATCTGTACATTGTCCATTTTAGGACATCCTCAGAAGAAAAAGTAACTTCATGCTTCAACCTCAGACATCAACAAGCAGCCGATCTAAAAACAGACAGCAGAAACAAACGACAACAATCACACATTATTTTTAGGTTGGTTATTCAGCCGCGTCTCGTTGCTCAGATTCACCTGCTGCAGGTTACAGGTAGCTCACCCAGGGACTTGCAGCTCGCTTAGGGACCATCAACAAATGCTGTGATTCTTTTCAGTAGATTCCATGTCATGTGACCTTGAAACCCAAAATCTGTGCAGGGTCGTTGTACTGGACTGGAGCAATGAGACACAACCATTTATTATCACGTCTTTAAGCTTCTTATATTTTACTGTCATTTTTATATGAAAAAAGGGAAATGCAGAATCTGAAGAACCAGAACATTTACAATAAAATAATTTAAAAAATAGAAGATTCAGTAGAATAGAATAGAATAGAATGCCTTTTATTGTCATTATACAACATACGAGATTGGAGAGCTTCTCCTGCTTCAGTGCAAACAGTAATAAGATAAAAAATATGTATATACAAAGAATAAAATGCAAAATTGATATATTGCACACAGTGATGTTATTTGCAGCATTCACAGAATGATAGTGAGGTAGAATATTGCACATTTGCATTGTGGGTGGGTGGAATTTACAATTGAGAGTTCAGGGTGGTAATTGCTCTCGGGAAGAAACTGTTTCTCAGTCTGTTTGTCTTTGCCTTTGCACATCTGTAACGCCTACCAGATGGCAGAAGCTCAAACAGCTGGGAACTGGGGTGTGAGTTGTCCATGGTGATGCTCCGGGCTCTGCTGAGACACCGGGAGCGGTAAATGTCTGTCAGGGAGGGGCGGGGGCAGCCAACAATCCTCTGTGCTGCCTTCACTGTCCTCTGGAGCCTTGCTCTGTCTGCTTCAGTGCAGCTCCCGTACCAGGAGATACAGTACGTGTCTGTTTGAGAGCAGAGAAACAAGTATTTTTATTTAATTAAAACAAAATGACAGTACTGTTTATTTTAACACATTGAAGCCCGACATGATTACAGTAAAATGTAATAAAATAGATGTGTCTTATTGCTTCTGTCTAGCGAGATGAGTCGGTATTAATCTGGAAACATGGAGTCCAACAATTTGGAAGATATTGAATTCTTAGTTTTTGTACATTATTTGATCAGTAAATTGTTGATAACGTCTTTTTTTTCTGATGGTATGAAGTCTGACAGATGTTTGAGGCTGTTTTGCACAAAGTATGAAGATGTTTTGCTTTGGTCTGAGGATGTCCTTGAATGAACACCGTACATCTTATTGCAAAAAAAAAGATTGTTATAACAAAACAAAAATAAACTGGTGGCCTTTGCTGCTTCAACTTATCCAGAGTTGGCTTGAATCCAACCTTATCATGCTTATAAAAAAAATGAATTAAAATCAGAGTGGATTTGATATGTACAAGTACAGTTTGATTAAAATGTTCCATTCCCTTGACTAAGTTAAAACTCCCTGCATTAAACCAAAGTAATTTAAAAAGGTTGATGTTAATGTAAACATACAAAGTTAAAGAAAATGAGCTACAGCTTCAACTGTTAACAAGAACAACTTTAATTAGTCTTTTTAGGGTGAATAAGCATATTTTTTATTAAGATCCTTCACAATAAAAGTCAACTAACAGTGTTGCTCCAGTAGAGATGGAGGTAGAGAGGATTCAGGGTTCGTTTATCAGTGTTGTCGTTATTGTTTTTTTAGTTTCCTGTTTTGTTTTTCCATTTATATATTTAAATGGACACTTTAGTAACATGCATATATTAAGATGTTTTTGTTTCTTTCAGCCTGCAGGTGGAGGAATGAACAGTAACAACGCATCTATATCTCGCCCAACCCAGTCAGTCACAGCAGGGAGCAATGCAAGCGCTAGTTCTCTGGTCCTTAATGGGTTAAGTGCAAATCAAAATCAGGTGAGATTCATAACAAAGTATTTGCAAAATACACTCACCCTTTTCCTTCTCTGGAGTTTTTAACTCCTTCATCTTGTGTCCTTTAGTTGTGTTTATGGTTTAACGTGTGATTTAATCTGTAAACGTTTCTCTCATAAGGTGCTGTGTTTGATAAGAAGCTGTCCAGATCCACAAGGCATCAGTATTCAGGATCTAAAGCAAAGACTCAGCGGCATGAGTATTCCTGTAATCAAGTAAGTTTGGCTTTAAAAAAAACAAATCAGTCATCACATTGTGGTTTTAATGTCTGCTCTGCACACACGCAGTGAGCTCCTGTATCTGTAAAATGAGCTGCTACAATAAGACTGTGCAGCAAAGTTAAAGACAAATTCCTTTTTAAGTTTTGTATTTGGTCATTATGTATCTAAATGATGGTGAAATCTTCATTAATGCAGTCAGTGAAATTCTGTTTATTACACAAGCTATTACAGGTTTATAAGAATTAGTTTGAGATGGAGGCAAAAATCAAAACAGCACATGATATAAAGTTTTCTTACATTCTGTCTGTCTGTCTGTGTCCTGGGCTTTGTCCAGCTTCAATGTGTTAATATAAACAGTACTGTCATTTTGTTTTAATTAAATAAAAATACTTGTTTCTCTGCTCTTGAACAGACAAGCGGTGGAATTTCTGAGCAACGAAGGACACATCTTTTCCACCATTGACGAGGATCATTATAAGTCTACAGACAATGATGATTAGACCACTTCCTCTCCGACAGACTTATCAGACTAAGAGTTATCAGTCAAAATGTCTATGATCTTCTGACTGCTAAAGAACTGAAAGGAATCTTCAGAGTTTGTAATGTTTAGGTAGTTCACGTTGTTTAGGTATTGCTGAAGAACAAAAGGTTCACTGCAACTTGGTTTCCACATCCTGTATCATCTGGGGTCACTTCTGCTTTACACAAGAATTCTGTTTTGTTTTGTTGGCAATTCCTTCTGTAACTTTGTGTCTTTTCCATTTTTTGATGTAAAACATTTAATATTTTTAAAAGATTTGAGACAGATCCACTTGATTTATTTTCATCTTTGTAATTCACTTGTTCTCAAAATTAAAGATTATACAGATAGTTTGTCTTCTACATGGAAATGTGTTTTTACTGCATATAAAACAAAGTAAACAATATTTTACTGCACACTGGTATTTTTACTTTTCTACCTATTGTTACATTATGATTTTTTTCAACACATGCAAACCTTTTTCATCTTAACAGTTTAAATAATGTTAGTTTGATTTGTACAGTTTAGCTGTAGCGCACGCTCACTGTTGCATTTCATATCAGAACCACACTCAGCAGGCTGCACACTTACAGACACTTCAAAGTACATTAAAGTACATTTGAACAGATTTAAGAAGGCAGTTCTACCATCTGGTCCTGTAGAGTGATGTGGTTGGTGGTTGACCTTCTGTTATGCAAGGCGTTTAAGTTTGTCCTCATGTTGAGGACTTTACTTTGCAGATGTACAGTAAGATACTGACAGATAACACCACCCATAGAGACCTATGTGAAACATGTCCAAGTTATTTTTTCCACTACGTGTACTGTTACTTTATGAGCTATTCACCAAACCTGTATATCGTAACTAACTGCTAAATATTGCACAATAAAATAGAGAATTGTATAAAAAACTAAGCTGCAGCCCTCCAAAATGACCAAACTAAATGAGTGCTCCCTAGTGGCTGACTTCTGTTTTAAGCCCCGCCTCCTCCATGTTAAATAGGCTTCTCTGGCTAATAAAAATACACCTCAGATCGTTTTATCCAGGTATGAACTGTTGCTTCACATAGACTTGTACCTTACTGCATGTTGACATAATCGCTTTTCTAATATGTTTAGTAGTTATTTGATGCTATAAAAAAACACCATGTGGAAGGTGTAGGCAGGACTTTCAGCCTCCTTAGTGCGCAGACTCTGCCTCCATAAACACAACATGGCAGCTCCCATAAACAACATATTTAGACTTCATTTGTGAAACAAAAGGAGAAGCATTGTCCATCTTCATATACAGTTTCAACCAAACTCAAGAGTGTAAGTTCAGATCTCGAGGATTCTTCACTTGAGTGCGCTCACTCTGACAAATCTTTCCACTCTTATATTTAGTTTTCACTGTCCACAGGATATGAGTCACTTGATGGAAAAAGAATATTTTTATTTAATAAAATGCAACACTTTCTTGTGATGACTTCACCATTGAAACCAAAGACTCATCCACAGTTTCGTAGTCGTGATCGCTGTCCACATCTGCAGCCAAATCACACATCGGTCCTGTGAGGAAGCGCCAAATAGTTTATTCAGTCTATAAACTTTGTGTAGCTAAAATTATGTGACCAAATCTCAATGAATTACATTATCTGAACATTTATTAAGCTATAACATATAAAGTCTTGTGATACATGAGGGATCTTTGTTTTAAAACATTACAAAATGTCATTACATATATAAAGTTAGTACCTTTTTTAGTTGACTGCCTCATTTTTACGTAAGTGTTTGGCAGAGCCTTGACTGTCACTTCGGCATCTGAGAGTTTTCGAGGTGCAACAGGAGGAGGCGCATCGTGTATATTATCCTGCAGAAGAAGAGGAAGTCAGAAATCTTCAGCTTTATAACAGACTTGACTTCTTCACCACAGCAAAAAGTGGAAGCAGTTCTCTGTCATCTGTGCTTGTTCGAAGATTTCCTGTCACTATCATTCAACCATGGTTTACTCAGAAAATTAAAACAGAACATGTTCTAAGAAGTTTTTATGATAAATCATACTCACTGGAGGGGGTGGAGCTGGTGGTCTTTTCTTGTTATTTAATGTTAAATTACCCAGCTGCTCAGCTGGGACACTTTTGTCTGCTTGTTGTTTGGATTTCTTTGTCTTGGTGGATTTCTTTTGGGTTTTTGACACTTTCTTCGAGGAGTTTAACGATGACAAGTCTCGCTTAGGTGGTCGTGGTGGAGGAGCATCCTCAGAGTTACCCTGTTTCCGAAATTCGTAAAAGAACTGGTCTGTCACCTCAGTAACCTTTTCTGTGAAACACTTGGGGCAGTGGCCCTCAGGCCACGGAAGAGGGTCCTTGTTGAAACATACAGAGAAGGAAAGCCAATTGGCTGGAAGTTCGAAACAATAGTCAGGCTTGTTTTGAAAACTTGTCTCAATGACGGGCTCCACCAGCGCACCTTCTATTCTTAGACAGGTAAAACCAGCTAGTGGGTCAGTCTCAAGTTCTGTATCACGGTTCACCACTTTCACATCCAGTGGCAACTTAAACTCTTTCCCCAGATCATTGAGTTTATATTTTTTGTTGTCACCAAGTACCTCGACAAAGTGACCCTGCATGTAGAGAGGCAGCAGAACTTCCTCTTTCTCATCCTCCTGTTTGACCTCCCCCTCCTTCTCATCATCATCATCATCATCATCCTCCTCCACATCATCTGGATCTTGAAGGCGATGACACAAAAGAGCCTCGACTGATTGTTTTTGTGCGTTGGTGTCTTCATTGGGCAACTCAATTCTGGTACAGCTCACAATCTCTAACTTCTCCCCAATAGTGAGTGCAGGAATGCCCTCCTCCTCCACTTCCTCACAGTTCCTTGTGACACTGACTGTCAGACGTTTTGTTTGGACTGAAGCCACGTACAGCTCATACACTGAGTTAAACTCTCTTGGTCGTCTCCGAAAGCGTCCACCGTACTTCTGAGACACCAAGAAATACTGCTGGGCCTTTCGGCCCTTCAGGCTGGACAACAGAGCCATGGCTGTAGTCCCTTTCTTGTGCAAAACCAGGTGTGTGCCTTTAGTAAGTCCCATCAGCCAGTTGCACTTGAACATGGAGCGAGTCTGTGGCGCTTCTAATACCTCCACAACTCCAGGGAACGATTCATTGGGTTGAGACAGAACCTCAGTTAGACTGAGAGGCGTCATGAAGTCGACGTCTTTGCACAGATCAGTGACATCAACCACATCCACTTCTAAGCTGGAAGGGAACTTCAGCACATTCTTCCTCACTGTGTTAGAAAAAAGACAAGACGTAGTGAACGCAGCGTAGAAACTAAAACTAGAATGTCTTATCGGTGGTGGATTGTCAGAAAACAGAACGTTAAGTAAAAACGGTAATGCACCATCACCAAACATTGCACACAAATTCTTCAACACATATTTTTAAAACTGAAACTAAAACGTATAAAAATACTCAAATGTAAAATGCAACTCTGGAGGTGTTCCGTAATTATAGCTCGATTATTTTTATCTGTTGCTTTGATGGGCCAAAATTCTACATCTACTGATAGGAAAAACACGTAGTTAAATACATTAAGAGAATAAATGGTTTTGTATTCAATCAACAAGTAACAATTAAAAATGTCTGTCATAATTTAATGATTAAATATATAAACAATGGGTTATTCTTACAGTGCATGATGGCCTGGACCTGATATACTGGACTGAGGACAAGAATCCGCTCACAGCTGGTTTTTTTAATCATTCGAAACCTTCGACTTCGCAGGCTGGACGAAGACAAGATCTCGTTCAGAGTGTAGCATTCCTCACTCTCACACTCATAAAACTCTCCTCGGGAGGACAGAGGGACGCACACTTCAGCCGAGGTCTTTGTTTGTCCTTTAATACGGCATCGCACCTGATCCTCTTCACCTTCATGCCTCTCGATCGAGAGCACGGTTAACTTTTCCCCAACCCCCAGGGTGAGATTGTCAAATGTCATTTTAGAGTGGCTGCTGAAGGTAAAAGGCAGACAGGATTCCAGGCCTACGGGCCTCAGACTCAACATCTCCTCGATTGAAGCGTACGGCATCTGCTCTGGGACAACTTTAAACAATCCTGAAAAACAATGTAAGTGTAAGTAAAGAGGAAATACAATAAATAATTGTTATTTTTCTATGTTCTACTGACCCGTGTGGTTAATAGGAAGTTCAAATGTCTCATTGTTGGCAACATCTTCACAGGAGACTGACAGCAGTTCAATACCAATGACCTTTATTAGATCCCCAGTAGAAAAGCAAACTTCACTCCCAGATATTTCATATATAGAACCTGAGAGGAAAAAATGGACCAAGAAATTATTTAAAAAATAAGCAACTTTCGTAATATTTTAACAGTGACATTTTTTAACACTTAATCATACTTTAAAATGATATTCTGAGTGAAACATGTGAGAAATATAAACTTTAAAAAGTGTATCTATAGTTAGGTCAGATCTACCTTTAACAGAGAAAAGAAACGCCATTTGATGCAAGAAATATGTTTTTAAAAACAGATTAATTCATTTCTAGCAGTCTAATTCCTTCAGATTTTCATTCATGGACTTATCTCAACTGATATGTTATGTTATATATCACTTTTAAAAAACATATGAAAGACCCACCTTGAAAATAAACTCCAGAGCAAACTTGTAGAATTTTTGGCAGACTGGTGTAATCCAGAGATGCAATAAATTCTTGAAGCGGCAAAGCAATGGCGCCTGCCATTGCTGTTGCTTCTGAGAGCTGCTGCCAGAAATGAAGACAAGCGGCAGATGACGAGTGCAGCAAAAAAGAAGCAGCCCTTAAAGCTTGAAACCACAAAAATGAATGAGGAAGTGACAGAACCTGTTTGCACAACTTCATGCATTTACAGGGGGGGGGGATGAGGGCTTATAATTAAGGCCTCGTTGTGAAGATGTGCAGGAACTTCAGAGTTAATGTCAGTTTTTAATAACTGTATTAATGGCAGAATGAGCTGTCGCCATATACAGCAACACTAAATAAATCAGGAAATAATTTACTTTTGTAATGAAAATGAGTGGAAGAGGGAAAGTGATTCTTGACTCTCATGTTAGATCAGTTGTTACATTTGCAAAACTTAAAAGCTTGCTTGCACCAGCTTGTACCAACTCTATGGTTAGATTCAAAATGTTGCACAATTTAAATTGCCAACAGCCTAGTTTCTACATGCAAGGAAAAAATAATGCAGCCTCACTTTATTATGCCTCAAGGAGACACTAACAAAAGTACAGAAAGCAAACAGCTACCTCTGTGACAAGAGGCCCACAACTCAAACCCACTGACTACAAATAAGGTAAAAAAAAAAAACCTCAAACATCAGCCTGAACTTTTAGCAAAATCACCATCCCTTACAACATGAAACAGTAGGTGTCAAATTGTTTGCAAAGAAAAACCATTCTCTGAGAGGCTTGTGGTACTGATGCTCTCAAACCACCATTTCGATGACACCTCTCTCTCTCTCTCTCTCTCTCTCTCTCTCTCTCTCTCTCTCTCTC
>SSNP01000033.1:1017889-1091649 GCA_006937955.1 Pachypanchax playfairii
GGTGGAGGAGCATCCTCAGAGTTACCCTGTTTCCGAAATTCGTAAAAGAACTGGTCTGTCACCTCAGTAACCTTTTCTGTGAAACACTTGGGGCAGTGGCCCTCAGGCCACGGAAGAGGGTCCTTGTTGAAACATACAGAGAAGGAAAGCCAATTGGCTGGAAGTTCGAAACAATAGTCAGGCTTGTTTTGAAAACTTGTCTCAATGACGGGCTCCACCAGCGCACCTTCTATTCTTAGACAGGTAAAACCAGCTAGTGGGTCAGTCTCAAGTTCTGTATCACGGTTCACCACTTTCACATCCAGTGGCAACTTAAACTCTTTCCCCAGATCATTGAGTTTATATTTTTTGTTGTCACCAAGTACCTCGACAAAGTGACCCTGCATGTAGAGAGGCAGCAGAACTTCCTCTTTCTCATCCTCCTGTTTGACCTCCCCCTCCTTCTCATCATCATCATCATCATCATCCTCCTCCACATCATCTGGATCTTGAAGGCGATGACACAAAAGAGCCTCGACTGATTGTTTTTGTGCGTTGGTGTCTTCATTGGGCAACTCAATTCTGGTACAGCTCACAATCTCTAACTTCTCCCCAATAGTGAGTGCAGGAATGCCCTCCTCCTCCACTTCCTCACAGTTCCTTGTGACACTGACTGTCAGACGTTTTGTTTGGACTGAAGCCACGTACAGCTCATACACTGAGTTAAACTCTCTTGGTCGTCTCCGAAAGCGTCCACCGTACTTCTGAGACACCAAGAAATACTGCTGGGCCTTTCGGCCCTTCAGGCTGGACAACAGAGCCATGGCTGTAGTCCCTTTCTTGTGCAAAACCAGGTGTGTGCCTTTAGTAAGTCCCATCAGCCAGTTGCACTTGAACATGGAGCGAGTCTGTGGCGCTTCTAATACCTCCACAACTCCAGGGAACGATTCATTGGGTTGAGACAGAACCTCAGTTAGACTGAGAGGCGTCATGAAGTCGACGTCTTTGCACAGATCAGTGACATCAACCACATCCACTTCTAAGCTGGAAGGGAACTTCAGCACATTCTTCCTCACTGTGTTAGAAAAAAGACAAGACGTAGTGAACGCAGCGTAGAAACTAAAACTAGAATGTCTTATCGGTGGTGGATTGTCAGAAAACAGAACGTTAAGTAAAAACGGTAATGCACCATCACCAAACATTGCACACAAATTCTTCAACACATATTTTTAAAACTGAAACTAAAACGTATAAAAATACTCAAATGTAAAATGCAACTCTGGAGGTGTTCCGTAATTATAGCTCGATTATTTTTATCTGTTGCTTTGATGGGCCAAAATTCTACATCTACTGATAGGAAAAACACGTAGTTAAATACATTAAGAGAATAAATGGTTTTGTATTCAATCAACAAGTAACAATTAAAAATGTCTGTCATAATTTAATGATTAAATATATAAACAATGGGTTATTCTTACAGTGCATGATGGCCTGGACCTGATATACTGGACTGAGGACAAGAATCCGCTCACAGCTGGTTTTTTTAATCATTCGAAACCTTCGACTTCGCAGGCTGGACGAAGACAAGATCTCGTTCAGAGTGTAGCATTCCTCACTCTCACACTCATAAAACTCTCCTCGGGAGGACAGAGGGACGCACACTTCAGCCGAGGTCTTTGTTTGTCCTTTAATACGGCATCGCACCTGATCCTCTTCACCTTCATGCCTCTCGATCGAGAGCACGGTTAACTTTTCCCCAACCCCCAGGGTGAGATTGTCAAATGTCATTTTAGAGTGGCTGCTGAAGGTAAAAGGCAGACAGGATTCCAGGCCTACGGGCCTCAGACTCAACATCTCCTCGATTGAAGCGTACGGCATCTGCTCTGGGACAACTTTAAACAATCCTGAAAAACAATGTAAGTGTAAGTAAAGAGGAAATACAATAAATAATTGTTATTTTTCTATGTTCTACTGACCCGTGTGGTTAATAGGAAGTTCAAATGTCTCATTGTTGGCAACATCTTCACAGGAGACTGACAGCAGTTCAATACCAATGACCTTTATTAGATCCCCAGTAGAAAAGCAAACTTCACTCCCAGATATTTCATATATAGAACCTGAGAGGAAAAAATGGACCAAGAAATTATTTAAAAAATAAGCAACTTTCGTAATATTTTAACAGTGACATTTTTTAACACTTAATCATACTTTAAAATGATATTCTGAGTGAAACATGTGAGAAATATAAACTTTAAAAAGTGTATCTATAGTTAGGTCAGATCTACCTTTAACAGAGAAAAGAAACGCCATTTGATGCAAGAAATATGTTTTTAAAAACAGATTAATTCATTTCTAGCAGTCTAATTCCTTCAGATTTTCATTCATGGACTTATCTCAACTGATATGTTATGTTATATATCACTTTTAAAAAACATATGAAAGACCCACCTTGAAAATAAACTCCAGAGCAAACTTGTAGAATTTTTGGCAGACTGGTGTAATCCAGAGATGCAATAAATTCTTGAAGCGGCAAAGCAATGGCGCCTGCCATTGCTGTTGCTTCTGAGAGCTGCTGCCAGAAATGAAGACAAGCGGCAGATGACGAGTGCAGCAAAAAAGAAGCAGCCCTTAAAGCTTGAAACCACAAAAATGAATGAGGAAGTGACAGAACCTGTTTGCACAACTTCATGCATTTACAGGGGGGGGGGATGAGGGCTTATAATTAAGGCCTCGTTGTGAAGATGTGCAGGAACTTCAGAGTTAATGTCAGTTTTTAATAACTGTATTAATGGCAGAATGAGCTGTCGCCATATACAGCAACACTAAATAAATCAGGAAATAATTTACTTTTGTAATGAAAATGAGTGGAAGAGGGAAAGTGATTCTTGACTCTCATGTTAGATCAGTTGTTACATTTGCAAAACTTAAAAGCTTGCTTGCACCAGCTTGTACCAACTCTATGGTTAGATTCAAAATGTTGCACAATTTAAATTGCCAACAGCCTAGTTTCTACATGCAAGGAAAAAATAATGCAGCCTCACTTTATTATGCCTCAAGGAGACACTAACAAAAGTACAGAAAGCAAACAGCTACCTCTGTGACAAGAGGCCCACAACTCAAACCCACTGACTACAAATAAGGTAAAAAAAAAAAACCTCAAACATCAGCCTGAACTTTTAGCAAAATCACCATCCCTTACAACATGAAACAGTAGGTGTCAAATTGTTTGCAAAGAAAAACCATTCTCTGAGAGGCTTGTGGTACTGATGCTCTCAAACCACCATTTCGATGACACCTCTCTCTCTCTCTCTCTCTCTCTCTCTCTCTCTCTCTCTCTCTCTCTCCTTGTAGTACTTTGAGTTGTCAGTCTTGGGTTTAGAGACCTCTAGTGGTTCTTTCAGGAAATAAAAGTTCATAAAATAGACACAGATTCACTTTTTTAATTCCCAAGGAATCTGTATGTTTACAGTGCTCCTAAACAGCTTGGGATCGTGACGTCATCGACTGACGCAGCCGCCATTTTGGCAGCGTACTTGCGTTATTGTTGCTTGTGGTCTCTCTCGGTCTTGTGGCTTCAATCTGTCTTTTATCTGATCGGTTTTTACTCAGAAATGGTAACTCGTTGCTGTGTTGTGGGGTGCAACAGCTCAACACATGATGGCAGACAAAAAAAGATCAAAAACGGGTTTTCTTTTCACCGTTTTCCTGCTTGGAAGCAGAGCTTCGGAGAACAAATGTCCAGCATAACAAAGTCACGTCGGCTCGCTTGGGTCGCAGCTGTAAGACAACCAAACATCACCTTCCAGAATATCCCAGTGTACCTGAGAGTGTGTTCTCGGCATTTTCATTATGGTAAGTTACAGCTGTAAGTTAGTTATACACAGGGGCGCAGATAGGATTTTTAAACTGAGGGGACAAAGTTGTCAGCACTTCCACTGTAAACAAAAACTCAACCCCAAACACATACACAAAAACAATTGTATGAGTACAACCAAAACCTCATACCTTATGCAAAACAGGTTTTATTTAAACGTTAACTGATTTTCAGCATACTTTTTTTTTTTTAAAGAAAGTAGAAAAAGCCCTGTGTGAAAGAAAAAGGAAGATATAATAAAAACATGATATTCACTTATCACTTAGTGTGCCTTGAAAACACATTAATTATATGTAAATAAAATTGTAAAAATAAGTAGTCTACATCTACATGACAATTTTAAAATTTTTTATTGTGAAAGTCTGCATAGCTACTTCAGCTAATGAGCTAACACTAGTTTAAGTCCGAAAACATCACTTTAACTGAATAATGTGCATTTTAATGCAGCTGTAACTCACAACAAAATATACTGAAACTATACAGTGAATTAACATGCATAAACAAACATAAATACAGCGCTTTTATACTTTTGGGGGATAGATCCCCCCCACATCCCCCACCCCATGTGCAGCCAGTTTCTTTCCTTCAACTGCAACATGCATACCAAGTCAGGTGACTATGAGGCTAATGCGGGCACACTGAAAAACAACACATTTTCTTCTATGGGATGAAAATTTTAATTATCTTCCTAGGAAAACCAGCGAATGAAATGGACACCTCTCATCCAGATTGGGCTCCATCGCTGTACTTGGGCCACACTGAGATTAAGGCCACAGATACAGCGCGATTTGAGAGAAAGGAATCAAGAAAACGGCGAAGGACTGACAGTACACCGGTGATGGTTGAGACAGCGGTGGATGACGTGGTTGACCTTATTCCGCCAGGTAAGCCTTACAGAGCCAGCAGACACAAGCTCTTCTGTTGTTTTTGTTGCAGTTGCATCTGGTGTATTGAGCTAAAACAAATCCTTATCTGATCCACAGTGGAAACACCTGCACCATCAGACTCAGAGGATGGAGCCGACCAGGTTACGGTGACAGAATGTGACTTCTGTCAAAAGCGGCGCGACGAAATCAACCGGCTGCTGGAAGAGAACAGGGCTCTGAAATATGAGCTAGGCCAAAGAAAATGGGATGAACATTTCCTGAAGGATAACGACATCAAAGTGAAGTACTACACTGGACTTCCACACTTTGAAGTTCTCATGGGTCTTCTATCCTGTGTTGTACCAAATATGACAAAGAGCAGTAAAACCCTTTCACCTTTTCAGATGCTGTTCATGACTCTCATGCGCCTTCGATTAAATTTACCAATACAACACATTGCCCACATATTCAGGGTAGAAAAAACAACTGTTTCCAGAACTTTTCAGAACATCATAAATGTTTTGCATGCACGCATCAGCCCATTGATTAACTGGCCAGGACGGGAGGCCTTGTATGCAACTATGCCCCATCAGTTTGTGGATACCTTTGGGAAGCGTGTTGCTGTGATTCTGGACTGCTTTGAGATATTCACACAGAGACCGTCAAACCTTAAAGCTCAAGCTCAGTCACATTCTCACTACAAACATGGTACAACTATGAAATACCTTATCAGTGTTACACCACAGGGTTCAATTTCTTTCATTTCGAAGGGGTGGGGAGGGTGTGTTAGTGATAAGCACATAACTGATAACTGTGGTGTTTTGGACAAATTACTTCCCGGAGATTTGGTGTTAGCCGGTCGCGGGTTTGACATACAGGACAGTGTGGGACTTATGTGTGCTCAGGTGAAGATCCCTGTCGTCACAAAAGGATCCTGTCAGCTAGATGCAAGAAGTGTGGAGAGCACAAAGAAAATTGCCCACCTCCGTATTCATGTGAAACGGGTGATTGGAACCGTTTGCAAAAAGTACACTATTTTGACAGCTAAAGTACCGATTCACATGGTGTTGCCTTGCAAGGATGAGGACATGACATTCCTGGATAAGATTGTGACTGTATGTTGTGCTCTGATAAACATGAGCCCTGGTGTTGTACTGAAATAAATGTGTATTTCGTACATTAAAGAGTATCTGTTGCATCCATAACGTTTACAGTAAACCTGCATGTGTCTTATAGACAAAAAGCAATAACAGTATGATGTGCAAGAAGTGTCACAGTCAGGTTATTTTCCATGTTTATTTCCAAGTTGTGCAACATTAGGACACAGAACAGTGGAGTTCCTCTTGTCAAAATGTAACAGTGACAACAGTATTGATAAAGGTAGTGCAACGTTTCTCTCTTTCCATGCTATAAATAAATATGCCATAATATTTGTATGAAATTTGTATTTGTATAAAGTCTCTCAGGCAATGCAATATGTAAACATAGTTTTTAAATACAATACACAATGAAAACAGTAGTAACGAATACAAAAAAAATCAAGGTAGTATCATTTCTTATGTCATAGTAAAGATATATAGATTTTTCTCATGTCTTTCAATTCTATAGCTAAATATATACACAATAATATTTGTAAACATAATATATGAGTTTGGACAGCTGTTTTCTACAGACAAGCATCATGCAGGCATCACCTGCTGCAGTGGTTGAATCAAGTTCAACACAGTTAAGGTGGAACCACTGTGTTTTACAGTTCCAGTTGTCAACAGCAGACCATGTTCAGTTCCTCAGGCCCTCGGCACCAACACTATATATTTTCTTTGTTCCCTCTGTTCTGTTCAATTTTATTCTCTTGCTATCTTACTTCTCAAGACTTGCACAAGAAATATATTTCTAGATAAATTAAAATAATCTACCTTTAGAAGACTTTATGACTGAGTTTAAAATTTAACCACAGTCTAAATAGTCTTGATAAAATACTTTCTCTGTGCGTAAGAGTCAATTATATTTGTCGGACTCCATTTCCCAAAATTCCTGCGCGACATTTACCCAACATGCATTTTTAACGTGCAGTAGGAAGATGGCGGCTAAAATAAGCAAAGACGGTCCTCCTCCTTTTGACTGTCCATCATGGTGAGAAATGCACATGCTGAAGTTGTAACATAATACCTGTAACTCATCATTGCGTGCAAACGAGCAAAATAACGTTGTTCCGCTCAGATATCCAACTTGTATAGAAGAGAGAAACTTGTTTTTAGCTGTGGCTAACATTAGCATCTAGCCAAGCTAGCAGGCTAATCCCTCGATGCTTCCATGGATTTATAAAAGGCGTTTTGTTTTTGCTCTTAATTTGAACAAGAAGCTCGATTATCAGTTTCCCAGTTACACACAAACGTTATGCAGATAAAAACTGGATGTTGTACGGTGTAAAATGTTGAAACATGTCAATAAATAAAGTTTATTCAGTTATTAGAAGGTAAAATAAGATGGCAAAAATCATGCATTTATTATAGTGTTCACTGTGGACTGATGAAATGTGTAAAAGTCAGTAATTGTTTGCTTTCAGGGCAGGCAAACCGCCCACAGGTCTGCATCTGGACGTGATGAAGGGGGACAAACTCATAGAGGTAAAATAATATGTATATCTTTACAACACAGTAATCTCACTGTTCGGAGTTATTTTGTTTTATAGCTAAATATGTACAGAGTCTTGAGAAATTTATGTGGATTTGTTTTCTTCATTAAGTTTTATTTTTCTCAAATTCCATGTTTTTACACTGTAGTTACATTTTCTATCTAAAAATTAACATAATAAATAATGTTTCATCAGTTACAAAAGAAATGCATTTAAATCTACTGAATCAACATGAAATTTAAGATTTTTGTAAACTTATTCACTTATTCTTCCCTATTAAATAATTTCAAAATAGCTTAGAAAAAATAGATTTTTAAATTCTTTTTGTAAATTAAAGTTATTCACCTAAATGTTTCACGAGATTAATAATAAAGGCCTTTTGCATCATACACCAATGACAGAAGGTTGAAATTGTTCATGTTGGTTGTTCTGATGATGATTTTTGATTCTCAAGCTTCTCCATCAACATGAGATTAAGTGGGTTTGTCAGCAGCTGCCAATTTGTTGTGGCTTCACCTGAAAGGGTGTAGCTATGTTATTTTATTAGGAGGAAAGCTGAATCTGCACATACTGCTAGAAAATCATAGATAAATGTCTTGTGGGTGACTTTGCCGAAGCAATAAGCTCACGTTCTTCCTTTGGATTCTTGATTTGATTTTAAAAATACAGTACAAAACACAATACAAGTACAAAATAACTTTTACAACTTTAAGCTACTGTTTTGAAACTTGTCTAAGTGGAAACTCACCGAAAAACATGTCCAGCTTCACATTAGACATCACTCTGGACCCTCTGGTCTTCCTATATTACACTTCAGTAATCGGGTCGCAGCTGTAAGTTGTCTGACGATTTATGCTGCCCTGTTGAAAAATGCTGCCATAGTGCGAATTGACAACTTATTTCATAATGAGATGTCGTTAGAAGTTCATACAGTATTCTTGTTTATGGCGAGTGTGCCCTGTTAATTGTTTAAACATATTTTTATGATCTTTCCCTGATATTTTCTATATAAAAGCCCTCTGGGTCCATGTCCTCCATTGTTGGGTCCTTCTCCTCTAGGTGTGTCCAAACATTTGCCTGTTGCTCTGGCAATGCAAAGAAAGTAAACATAACATCATATTTAGTGTTTCTATCCTGGGAGAATTTTTTTGATAGGTAAAACGTATTTATGGAAAAATATAGAGACAAAAAATAAACAATAAATCTGTTTATTGAAGTCAAGACTTCAGAATGGCGCACATGTGTAGAAGGAATCTGTAGCACATCTCAACAGGTAACATATTTCTACAGAACACCGGTTCCATCAATAGCTGTCTGAGACACGGCTGTGGTTAAGTTATTTAGTACTGCTTTAACTAACATGATTTCTTGCAGTTTCAGTTAGTCATGTATTAAAAACATATAGAATAGTTGCTCTTAAGGTCGACAGAACTGTTTAGTTTTTCTTATAATGTTTTGCCATGTGTTGAATGGGGTGATTTTAGTGGTTTAACTGACCCTCTTTGCCTTTTCTGGAATGAAGTCTATTACTTGCAATGTTCACAATTTAACAACATTTTATTTGTCATGTTCTGCTATTCTATTAAGATTTTTCCCACACAGCTGAAGTCACATGATACACACATGCATTTGTTAATGTTGTGCAAATGTTTAACGCACCAGATACGAGCCTGACAGTCTGCTATGTCCCAGAAGTGTTTCACTTTGGGGTTAATCTGTGGCTGCATGGCTTCAAACGGTGCAAGAGCAAAATCAGTCCTGAGATTTAAGCCCTTCAGTATAAAGCAACACTGATGAGTTATAACTCAGAGGCACAGATGCATCATATTGACCCCATTTCACATGTGGTTTCAATGAACGACTAACTCAGTCTTTTTGTTTTTGTAGAAGCTGATCATAGATGAAAAGAAGTACTACCTGTTTGGGAGGAACCCTGACTGGTGTGACTTCACCATCGACCATCAGTCATGCTCGCGTGTTCATGCTGCTTTAGTCTACCACAAACATTTAAAGAGAGTCTTCCTTATAGACCTCAACAGCAGTAAGAGATCACCCATACTTTTATGCTGGTGTTCAGTGGTTATGTTCAGAAAACATATTCACACTACAAAGATTCTGTTTATTTTTTCATTATTCTTCAAGTAGCATCTGAATTATGTTCTTGTTACAAGCAGCTGTTGTATTTTTAAAAAAGAATCTTTAGTTTATAGTGATGAGATGAAGCTTTACAAAGCAATGCAATTTTCCATCTACACTTGGGAGGAAACATCTACTGCGCCATCAAGTGGACAATAAATATATAACAGGCAGCATAATGGCTCGGCTTTGGTCTGATGGTTGTGATGTCAGTATTGTGTTTCCTTAAATCCTGATAGTTTATTTTATTTGTTCATGTTATTTAACCTTTATTTTACCAGGTCGTGCCATGAACTCTTTTTTTCATCAGAGATCTGGTCACTATAGGTTACACTAAGAAGTTATAGTTAAAAGTAAAATGAACTGACGTTAAACAAATGAGACACATTCAAATCCACATGACACATTTAGCTCAAGAATAACAGTTTCAATCCACAGTTACAGAGTGAGTTTGGGACAGAATATACGTATAAAACATAAATAGGCCTTCAGGATACCAAAATAAACTTTTACAACAGAAAATAAAGTCTGGAATATATAATTATTATCACAAAGTACATTTTACAGAGTCCAAAAAATGATTCAGTATTGATATATTGCTCTTAAATATGACATAATCCCTCGGCTTTTCTAACATTTGCATTTTTTACTGTCACTGTTTTAGCACATGGTACCTTCCTTGGACATATCCGCCTTGAGCCCCACAAGCCTCAGCAGGTTCCCATAGACTCTACGATATCTTTTGGGGCTTCAACACGAACTTACACCATTAGAGAGAAACCCCAAACTCAAGGTGGACCTGGGACAGGAGACAGTAAGACAGGAGAGGACGAGGAGCTCAAAGGTCTGCTCGGGCTTCCAGAGGAAGAAACAGAACTTGAGGTACGCGCACACAGCCTCATGCTCACTTGAAGTTGTTCCACTGTTGTTTGGGTTTAGTTCTGGGTTCTGATTGGCCTAAAGACCTTTGATCATCATACATTCTGTGTTGTGCTTTCAGAATCATCTTACTGATATCTCGTTTTATAGGCAGAGTAACAACGTCATTAAATAATTTCACTTTGTCTGTTTTCATAAAAAAAATCATCACATTCATTTGTATCCAAGTTAATTTTAACACATCATTCCTGGTTATTTCATTATGTGTCTGTCAGTTTTAACCCTTTTGTCGACTTCTTGTTTGTTTTAACTAACAAGCTAAACACTGCAGAGTTTCACTGTGATTATTTAATGATCTAAACATGATATAAACCAGTTCAGTGACTGTTCATTAGATTAAAAATGATGAAAAACACATTTTTAAATCATTTTTTGTCATTTTAAAGAGATGAAGTTGGTTATGTGAATCATAACTTTGCTGTGATATCAGTTGTGACTTATTGCCTTCATGTTTTATTGTCATTAAAACAGTTTATTCAAAGCAATATTAATATTTTTTAATTTTATATTCAGTGACAGTAAACTCATGCTACTCATGAATGCAGTATATGTTGTCCAAAATTTTCTAAAAATATCTATTTGCATATTAAGTTAATGTATTAAATAAAATCCAGTTGTTATTTATCTAATTTTGTGGAAACAATGTTACAGTTGAGTGTTTTTTACCTTCCCAGAATCTAACAGAGTTCAACACGGCTCACAACAAGCGAATCTCCATCCTGACCATCGAGGAAGGGAATCTGGAAATCCAGAGACCCAAGAGGAAACGCAAGAACTCCAGAGTTACTTTCAGTGAAGAGGACTCCATCATTAATCCAGGTAATCCCATTACATTTAACTCCTTTATGAAGGGATTATGATAACATCAAGTTGGATTTGGTTCTAAATGTTTTTATTCATCCCTTGATATAAAAGATAAAACATTTTTTGTACTTGTCAGTAAAGTTTCCTCTCAGATTGACAACATACACCAACAAATATAGATTATTATTATAATATTATGAGCTCATACTTATGACAAGAATACATTAGAATGTGATATGGTGGTTTATTAACAATCAGACTATTAACACAGTGTTTAGTGAGAATGATGCATGAAAGAGATGAATTTGGACAATTTCATGTTGAAAATCTCTAAAGTAAAAAGAAAATGGTACCTGTGAATTTCTAGCATCAATTTTCTTTTTTTTTTGTACTTATTTAGAGGATATAGACCCGTCTGTTGGACGCTTCCGAAATATGGTGCAGACAGCTGTCATCCCCATGAAGGTAAATGTTGCTGTTTGTTTCAGACTGGCTGTGCTACAAAATAAATCTGTTACATCAGTAGTTTTCATCAGAATGCAGGTGATTGTATATGAGTTGAACACGGAACCAGTATGCTGCACGTATGACACTTAACTTGCAGTGGCGAGACGTATAAACCCAAACAGGTAATAAACTTCAAAGGCTTCAGGTGTGTCATTGTTTATTCTTTCATGTCTCTTGTAGAAACGAAGATCTGACGGTCAGAACACGCTGGGGCTTGATGACCTGACCTCAAAGCGCATGCATGGCTACAGCTTAGGTGGCGGTCTCTATGGAGACCTGCCTCCAACCAGTCATGAGAACAAGCCTATGGGAGCGCCAGGAGGTGTTGCTATGCAAGGGGGTCTTCCTTTACCCTTCCCTAACCCAGCACCAGAGGTAGACTTGGCCCCAGAGGCTCCCCAGCCCCTTATCACCCTCAACCCCACACCTGTAACAGCCCCCTACCTTCCAGAGACCCACAACGAGCCCCGCAAAAAGAAGTATGCCAAAGAAGCTTGGCCTGGGAAAAAACCCACCCCATCACTACTCATCTAACCTGTTTGGGATGCTGCTGACTCTCAGATTACCAGCAGGAACATCAGGGACTGACCTGGCAGAGGTGGAGCTCTTCACTGCAAATAGATCTTTTTTTATTGTGCTCTTGTCTTATTCTCATATTTACAAAATGTACCACACTTTTTTCTGTTTTTTTACTGTTTTCTGTCTAAAGATTTATTTGTCATTAATACAACAGTTGATAAATTACCCATACGTAGCAGAATTGTACTTTTTGGAAATAAAATGCAGCTACGTTGATATTTGGTTGTGAAATAACGAGCTGTAGAGAAGCAGACAGGCTTGAAAGGCTTCATGATAAACACGGTTACTCATTCACATAATGGTTTTGATTTATCTGATGTTAAAAATACAATTCCTTCAAAACTGTAAGAAAAAACTATGAACAACAAAACCTTTCAAGTCAAAGACTTAAGTTCTGAGTTAGTTTTCAGTTTATACAGAAACAATGAAATCAAAACATTTAATTCAGACGTCTAAGGTGTGTTGCTCTTTCTCTTTAAGTCACTAGATGGTGATAAAAACACAAACATCAGGGTTTGATGAGAATCAGTGTGAACGGCCTGTTGCTCAAACCAAGTTGTAACTGTGGTGTCAGTGAAAAGAATGGTGAACGTTTCATGTTACTAGATTTGACTGCAGGTTCAAGCCATTCACCTCATCAGAACATTACAGTATTCTCCTGTTTTATACATTTAATTCAAAGTTTGTTTTTCTGATTTAAACGTACCGTAAATACAAACATTTTACTGCTTTTTGTTTGTTGTGTAAGTGGACAGATGCTACATAGTAACAAAAAACAAAAATGACACTAGCACAAAGTTGAACCGCAAGACAAAAAGTAACAAATGTTTGCATTTATGCTGTTGTAGTGGTTATATATGATAACATATTTTACATATTAGACTACACAATTCAGTTAAAGTTGTGCTTTCTTTCATCATCTTGAGAGAAAACCAGTTTTAGCAGCAAAGTACCGACTGTGTCTAACAGAATGAGTTATGATGTTATTTAAAGTTTACAGTGGTCATGAAATAATTTACAGAAACAGTCAAAGTTCACAGAACATCTGTCAGAAATGGACAATATAATGACATTTTCTTTTCAAAGAGGAGGTTGGATGTGATCAAATAGGACTGAGACTGTGGGAGAATTAAAATCTTTCTAGTTTTTAAAAGGGCTGGTAGAGTTGATAAAACTGTAATCAGTCTTATTTTAGTCATTTGACTTTACTAAAATGTATAAATGTTAAATGGGATTTTTGGATACAAGTTGAAGGTCGAACATCTGGATTAAAAACAAAATGTTCCATTTTTACAATTTGCTGATAATGTTTCTTTTTTATTGTGTGGATTTTGTAATGACTGTAAATAAAACAGAATTACTTTGACTTCTTATCCTCTCTGGTTTGTGTACAAACCGACTCATTGCAGTATTTCCATGAGAAGGACTCTGTAGTTACTTTAATATCTCTGCCTGTTTTTAAAGAGGCCATTTCATACACATTTCTGGACTTTGTGGTTATTACTTAAGTATTAACCAGTAATATGAAACATTTTATATCTAAAAAATGTCAGGAAACACTGATTAACAGACCTTTCAATCTGTCTGCGTTAAAATTCGTGTGGTTCCGGCTCCTTCCGTCAGGCTGCTTCGTCAGCATCTCGTTCATATTCATTGCTCGAATTTGCTGGACTCTGATTGGCTAACAAACTAGCCTATGAGAGCAAAGAATACTGTTTTGTGCTGTGCATGGCAACGTCAAAACGTCGTGTCCTCCTGTTTGCTACGTTATGCTACAGCTTTTAGCCAGCAGCATGCTAGGTGTGGTTTCAACTGTCGGAGCTGCTGAAAACTAACGAACAAAGGAGTTGTGACGAAACAGATACAGGGCGTTCGGACTCGGGAGAAATCGGGTGTTATCGCCACCTGCGTAGTTTGAGAGATAAAAACTGAAAGAGAAGTTGTTGACCTGTTTTCACATCCACAATGAAGGTAAGAACACCTGTGGAGCTAAAATATTCAACAGAAACCTCAGAAAAACCGTTTTAAATGGAAGGAACTCTTTAACAAACTAGATGGCCAAAATAATCAGGTTAGTAATATGAAGAGAAGCAGCTTCAGGAATCTTCTGAGTTGTAACAATAATTGCAAATCAAAGGACAAATATAGATACTTTATTAAATTTACCTGAAAATTTTAACTAAACAAACATCTGTTTTGAGATAAAAAGATTGACGTGCCTTGACAATGAATCCAGGACACATTTATGATTAATTATTATAATTGACTTATTTTGTGTTTAATTTTAGCAACATAACTGTGGCAAAGACTGTTGCAGGTTAACAAACAAAGGAGTTTAACAACTTTCGTATCACTTGATCCATTTATGACACTTGAAGCATTTAAAATTTTTCGGAAATTCCTTGAGATTATCTAAAGATCTCACACATAGCGTTCTGTTAACCACCCCGGAGTCCTGACCCCAAATTTGGAAACCTCTGCTTTTTACTAGGGCTTATTAGCTTGTTATATAATAAAGATAATTGTATTGCACCCCCAGTAATCTTAAGACTATATAGAGTTAAACATTCACAACAGATGATTTCAACAGTTGGCGTGACACAGAAAATCCCTTTGACAGGTCAAACATGGAGCTTTGCATTGTTTAACAAGGGATTAAGCAAATCCAGTTCTCGAAACACTTACAGTAAAGCAGAATAAAACTCTGTTACTCGATAACTGCAACTTGGTTAAACCTCTTAGTGGTTTAACTTGGACTTTCTCAGCCATCAACCACGTGTGAAGTGACAGCGGACTAACCACTACAACCGTCCACAAGTCTTTACTCTGAGTTTGGTGTAACAGAAATTGAATTTAGTATCTTACTGTGACGTCTGTTAAAATATACTCATTCTTAACTCTAATGAACATACTTTATAATAAACTGACAAAATGTTCCATCTTCTAATGTAGTGCAAAGATTTTTTTCAAAACTGCGTTATGTAAAATGTCTGAATTAAAACAGAGAAAATACAAAAAAAAAACACCTTTATTAGAAAATTCCACAAGCCTTTGTTTAAAAAAAGAACAAACAAATTTATATTTGCATTTGGCTCTGTGTTGTTTCTAATGTTTTCTGTGATATTTGGGTCAAAAGTTGCACAGTTGTAATTCCTGCATTATCTTGCAGAAACAAGTAAGAGTTTCCATGAAAAGGGTATCCAGTGATGCTCTGGAAGCTGTTTATAGACTTTACAAACATTGTTAACAGATGTGAAAGTTACACATTTCTTACCCAAGAGTATCAACTTAATATAACCTCTGGTGATCTTTGAACTGCTCTTGATAACAGGACCAACAATCTTTTTTACGGATCCCTGTCTTTCCTGGAAGATTCGTTGTTTACACTCTTTAAACTCTAATTCATAAGAACACAGAACTGTTTTCAACTTCACCTCAATTTACAATAATGAGGCTGGAACCCGAAGAATATGGTTCTTGTACACATTTATGTAAATCACCTCAGATACATTTATGTTGCCAGATTTTCTGATGATCTTTTAAAGTATCTAGATCAGGGGTGGCCAACTCCAGGCCTTGAGAGCCACTATCCTGCACATTTTAGATGTTCCCCTGCTTCAACACACCTGCTGCAGATGATCAGGTCGTTAACAGGCTTCTACAGGACTTGCTGTGAGGTTGTAGATTTGAATTCATTGTTGGGTCCTTCTCCTCTGGGTGTGTTCAAACATTTGCCTGTTGCTCTGATAATGCAAAGAAAGTAAAATAACATCATATAGTTTTCCTGTCCTGGGAGAAATCTGTGAAATCTGCTTATTGAAGTCAGGACTGTAGAACGGTACATGTGCAGAAGGAATCGGTTGCACATCTCAACCGGTAGCATATTTCAATAGAACACCAGTTCCAACTATGGCTGTCTGAGACGTGGCTGCAGAAAAGTTATTTAGTACTGCTTTAAGAACTCAAAAGGCTAAATTCTACTACATTTGCAACAAGTGGCTCTTATTCATGACCCCCACAAGAGCAGATTTTACTTGATCTCACTGGTACTTTTACTTTTGTAACCTACTTATCATGGCAGCAGCGACCCCCTGGTTCCTGTGTTTAATGTCATATAAATTGTTCTAGCTTTATGTGATACTAGAGTTCCATCCTAGAGAACATGTGAATCTTTGTTTGACAGTTAATTCTGTCAGTACTATTTTTTAGGGGATAATGTGCATCTACCGATCACTGTGATTGTCATTTGTCTCTCCTGGACCTGGAAGGACACTTATTTTCATTTTATTCAAATATTGTTATGCCGACGGTTCTTTCTTGTCTGTTCCAAATAAATATATAAAATAAAAAAAGAATACTGAATCTTCAGAAGGAGAAAACATGTCTTTGTTTCCACGTATGTTTTATTAGACAAATATGAAATTACAAAAGATACTTGATATTCTGTTGTACAACAACCAAAACTATTTCTATTTCTCATCCTAAAAATATCTGGTTTCATACAATCAGATGATCCATTTACAGTGCAAATATTATTTATTAAAAACTGAATCTTATCTTTTCTTCACATACAGAGTACAAACATACTGATTTAAAATGTCAGTAAGAGAACGTCACAGCTTTTTAAAAGAAATAATTCTTCAGAAAACTGTATAAAACAACAAGAATCCTAATGATGAGGTATAAATGTAAAAAATCAGTTAAATGTTGTTTTTTAATCAAAAATTAATTTAAATACTAAATGTTTTTTATTTCTGTGGTTCCTACAGTTTCTTTCACACATGTGGTTCCACAGACTGGATTTTGATGTGGACTCCATTGAGAGAGCGAAGAATCAGTCTGGGAATCATTTTGGGTTTAAAATCAGGGTCTTCTACCAGGTGGAATCGCTTTAGCGCCATGGACGTCACCACCTTCATTTCATTCATCGCAAAGGTCTGACCGATGCAGTTCCTTAAAGGAAAATGACACAGTTTAAGGGTCATTAGAAGATGTTAAATTATTTATATTGTCACATGAGAAAAAAGCTAAATCGGAGTTGAAAATGCAATTTCAGGTTTAACTGAGACAAACAAGGGTAAAAAGTTGGGGTTGTTTGATCAAATCAACATTTAGCAAAATATTTTTTTATCTGTTTTTATGTTTTTATTGTGAGGGTAAAACCCAGAGCAGTTGCTAAGTTATACATTCACATACTGCAGACGACTATCAGACATTAACAGGCTGTGAGAAGTTGTAAACTGTTTAAATCACTCAGACAGTCACGTAACGTTAAATGCTTTCAAACCTTGGCCCAGCTGAGAAAGGAACGAAGGCATGAGGTGACCTTTTTGACACATTTTCTGGGAGGAAACGCAGCGGGTCAAAGACCTATGACAAGATATATGGGAACTTTAGAAATATGTAAATCACACATTTTCTGACTAGCATCTGTCTTCTTCTTTACACATTTACAATATAAAATAAGTTGTGCTCTGATGGAAATCACTTACATCAGGGTTTTCCCAGACTGCAGGATTTCTGTGAATTCCAAACACACTTATTCCAACATGAAAACCTGGAAATTAGGAAGAAATAATGTGTCCATAATGTGAATAAAATGCAAACACAAATATGAGTTTGGTTCATTCACAACCAGAGATTCAGGTCAGTCCTGCAAAGCTGCTTGTGTCCTTAAAATCTTAAAAAGCTGGAGGGTATCGGTGTGTCAATAAACTCACCGTTTACTCACCTTTAGAAACATGTGCACAAAATTCAACAGAAGCCCAAAAGCAGTATCAACTAACACACTCTAATATTCTGTATCATCACATAAAGAATGGTCGCATATCACTGACCTGCTGGCAAAGTCCTTCCATCAAAAAAGGTGGTGTGTTTGGTGGTCTCCCTGGAGATTCCAGGAACGGGAGGGTAAAGACGAAGGGCTTCTTTGATGCACATTGTAGTGTACGGTATTTTATTCAAATCCTCCCTTCAGTTAGAATAGAGACATACTATCAGTCATCCAGAGACAATAAAGACCAACAGCTAAGCTGAAACATCCTGATTTGCTTCCAGCTGCAGTGTGTCAGCCTACCACTCCATGGTGTCTCTACCATCCAGGACCGCGAGGACTTCGTCCCTGCAGATCTTCTGGTGCTCTGGGTGGCAGGCCAGACAGTAGAGGATGAAAGAGATGCCGCTGGATGTGGTGTCGTGTCCCTCAAACATGAAGGTGTCCACCTCAGCTCGGATGTCTTCATCCGACAAGCCCTGCTGATTCTCATCCTGACGGTGAAACATAAGATCAAACTAAATCTATACGCTGTCAAAGTTCCACAAACATTCTGATAACTAAATGCTGACTATTTTAATCTGAACAAAGTGTTTCTGGCAGCTGGGGATGAAAGCTTTAAGTTTATGGGGGCAGATTCTTTTTAAATAATCTGTAGTGTTTTTGTAGTGATGCCTCACACATCTCCTAAACTTTAGCTGGCAGACCATTCTTTGAGATTTTTTGATAAAAGTAAAAAGTGGATGGAAAAGATTTGCAAGCTTTAACTATGTTGTGAGAATTAAGGTTTAGTTGAGTTTGTTGGGAAGGACAAACAGGCTGGCAGTTCTCTTTGTAACTGTGAACATTAACATGCAGATCATGATTATGTTGATTACCAGGAGCAACATCTCTGTACTTAAGAGCTGTGACCTAATATCACCTCATATCTTGTTATCAGAAAATCATGATTCATTTTCTCTCTTTGTTTATATTGTATCAGGTCTTTCAGCTTTTTTAAAGTCTGAGACCATCTTTATCTTTTTATTCTGACTGTTTTTGTTTAATTTTTATCTCACAAACATTATTACCATTATTACTATTTTAACCAAACACTTTAACTCAAATTTTCAGAGGTGCTTTTTATCTTTAATCTACTGACTCAAAGATTTAGGGGCTTAATCTTACTTATCAAAAATTCACAAATGTGTAATTTAGTAAAATCCAGGGTTTGAATTGATAGTAAAAACATACTCTTGCAAAGAGAAGAATATCCAAAAAATCCAGGTATCTTTTGGTTTGTATGCGGCCGAGCTCCGTCTCTTCTTTCAGTGCTTCTTTCCTCTTTCTTATAACTTCCTCTTAAAAGGAAAATACATCAATGACTTTTAGCTGTTTAAATCTGTAAGACAATTCAAACTCTGAGATTAAACTGGATTACATTACCTGTATGACTGTGAGCCACTTTGGAGGCTTTCCTATACCTGAAACCATGTGGGCTCAGGTAGAAAATGAGGTTGTTGTGGTATGGAAAGGTTCTAAATCGGAGGTTAATCAGATGGCTGAGATCATACACGGCTCTGATGTATGTATTTTTCCCCCTGGAACATAAAAGCAATGAAACATCAAGAACCAAATTTACTCTGCGTGTGATGTGAAAACTTTTACACGTTAGCATGGACTCACCCTTCAGTCTGACAGTTGCTTTTATAGCTAAATGCACACTGCAAGATGGTGTCAAGTGTCATAAGACTCACATGTTCAAATAATTCAACGGTCTTATTGGTGTTTGAAAAATGTTCCAATTTGTCCTGGAAACAAGAGATGAAACATTTATGAATTAATTTATGTCATTCATGACATGTTTTTTAAGAACAGCATATCAAACTGAATGTACCCACCAACATAGTTTTAGCAGACTGTGACATTAGTTGCACATATGGTTTTAGAACGTCATAATGAAAACCTGGAGTCAAGAGCCTTCTGTGGCGAAACCACTTCTGACCTTTTGACACCAATAAGCCATCCCCTGGAGACAAAAACAAACATGATAAGTGTGAGTAAATCAGTTTAATAAATAACTAAACAAGCTGTTAAAGATGAAGCGCGCTTACCAATCCAAGATTTAAGAAACCGGTATACAAATTCATCTTTTGGTTCTAAAGAAAACAAATACATCAGTTTGGTTACAAAACAGTTGCGTTCTATAAAAATCAGAGAATCGGGTTTTCACACACCTGTTGATGTTAAGATGGTTTTTGCATAATCTGGATGGTGAATCTGTAGCAAACACAAAAAGGGGCCGAACCACAGTGGGAAAGCATAAGGATAGTTCTTTCCCCACTTCACCCCCTTGAACAGGTCGGATCCATCTTGTTTAAACTGAAAGAAAAATCCCGACAAGCATTGTTTGACATGTTTATTGGCAGCCATAAAACCATAAATCAGAACTGCAATGCCTCACCGCAGATTCAAATCTACTTTATATAAATTAACTTTGCTTCCAAGGAGGCAGATTTTCTCTAGATTTTAAAAATTGAGCGTAATCAGTGTTTCTACCAGCTTTTTAAAGATCTTTGAACATGTTTTGGTGAATTTTGGCAGTTTTTTTCTCTAAATTTTCAACCCTGTCCATGTACAAGAGACATGACAACACATTAACAATATAAGAAAAACAAAACAAAAAGAAGTGTCAGACCTAAAACAAAATAAATGACTTCCTCCTGCTGACAAACAGTATCTGAAAGAATGAGATCAACATTGAAACGGGATCAGAGAGATGATTCATTGATCAGCTGCTGGATGACAAGTTTACAGCTGATTTCTTTGGAAATCAGCTTGTTGTTGTTAAAATACTATTTTACACTAAAATTCACCTCAGGGTGTGAGAACAAAGCATCTCAACATCCAATTTAAAATGTGTGAAATATGCTCAACACAGCACTGGTTCATCCCTTGAGTTTAGGATCCTTTTCATGCCTGAAGAAAAACTGAACCAAATACTTTAATGCAATTAATAGACAGTCTGACTCCTTGGAGGAAAAGTAACAAAAAACTTTTGCAAAGTACTTTAAAAAAGGCACATGTCAAAGTATTGGTAAGAATTCTTAAATTTTCATTATGCCTTAACAATTATGACTGTGTATGATTAATAATTCCTTTATAATAAATACAAACTTTTAGCACAACTTGTAAACGTTTTATTAAATACTGTCATAAAACAAAATACCCTCCATTTGCAGAATCAGCAGTGATTCGATCTTGCTTCAGAAAAAAACTTTATAAACTGCTGCATTTTAGCTTGTTCTCTCACAGAGTAGAAGAACAGCTGCATGAAGCTGCAGCTGCAGCATTCCTGAAAGAAGCTTCCAATGCGTTACCTCAAGAACATGTCCAAACAGAAAGTGCCTCGGGGGTCCTGGAAAAGCTTGAATGATTCGGAGCACAGCTCTTTGTTGGACGATCAGCAATGTTAATTTATACACAATGGCAATGAGGCAGACCGCAGACAACAAGTACTGCGTGTGAGACCAGGACGGCAGGAAGGCTGCAGTCATCTCCATGTCTGTGATGTCCGAGTCGTTCTGATGAGCTCGCTGAAAGGGACACAATGTGTGTTTGTTTTTAACAGAGAACCAGGTCACTGGGGGTGTGTGTGTGTGTGTGTGTGTGTGTGTGTGTGGTGGGCGGGGATTCTTAACAAGGAAGACAACACGTTAGGTTTAACTGTTTCAGAACTACTTCAAGGGATGTGAAAATATGTTTTGCAGTAACATTTTTAACATTTTGGTGAGCAGTTTAAAAATTACATGGAGTAAAACAAGTCGGTTTTGAGATCATTTTACATGATCAAATCATTTTAAACACAACACCCATTCATTGTTATCTCTGCAGATTTTACACACACAGCACTGGAGTCCAGACTTTCATCGTAACCTGATCAACTATACAGGACAAAAGACCTTCTGATAAAAATGAGAAGGATGCTTCTGCTGCCATTTCTTCCTCCACTGGGGAAGTCGGGACACAACATGGTCAAGCGAGAAGCTCCAGATTCAGTGACAATCATCAGATTCTTTTGAGAAACTGTCCTCTGAGACAGAGGAGACTCTACGGGGCTGTTACAGACTGGAATGTTGTGCCCAAGTGCCAAAATGAAGACATCAAGAGTTCAAACAGAAATTCTAATGACCTCATCTTCTGTGTAGGTGTTTTAGTTCCTATTAAAAAGATTTTCTGCTTCTCTTGCAAGACTATCCTTAACAAAAAGAAGATGGTGTTGAAGAAATATTATCAGGAAGAACAAGACATTGTGGAAGTTCTGAGACTGCATGAAGATAAAAACATGTTAAAAGAAGTAAATGAATAACACAGATGAAGGGGGTTGTGAGATCTGGGAACAGGTTTGACAGCTAAGCTAACTGGCAACAGATCCATGTGACCTTCATTTAAGGCCTCATTCCCTTCCCTAACTCAACGGTGCAGACTTGTTTTAGAAGCAATACAACCTCCATAGCTACATGGACATTTAACCAGCTATCTTTGACACCACATAGACCCTGATTATTAAGAGACAAGCTGACAGACATGAGGGCAGCCAACCTCACAGAAACATCAGACTAAAGGGGTCTTTTCAGGTAACTTACCAGAGATTCACCTGTCTTCTTCAACCCTGTATAAATCTGAGATCCAGTAAAACTCTGGACTCTGACATAATACCCACATGATTACAATCCTGGACAACACCCACATACACACTGTGTCACTGAATAGTGTTTTTAGTATTAGACTTCCTAGTGGGTCAAAAAGAGACTCAACTTTTTCTCCTGATTCTTTAAAACGTTTTGCTTCTAATCAGAGGAGCTTCATTTGTTCTAAAAAAAAAAGTGAAGAGTTTCAGCTTTCAATTACAGCTAACGTTAAAAAAATCTGTTCCTCATTTTCCTCTTGAGGGTTGGTGTCTTTGTTAAGCTGGTTTGAATGTAAGATGTTTTGGTCACATGCCTGAAGGTGTTATGAAACGTTCCGAGGGATTCGATTTGGATGACAGTGTTTTAATACCTGCTATCTTTTTCTTTTTTGTTTGAATCTGTTGAGTCGTTTCCAGATTTCATTGCAGATTTAACGAAGGCCCAAGAGCAAAAACATTCTATACATCTGAAATTTGTATAATTTTCTTTAAACTCAGAAACCTGGTGAACCTTTAACTCAACAACATCCTAAGACAAAAAAAATGATTTTTTTGAAGGCCAAAACACTCAAACAGAAGCTGAGCTGCGTTGACAGCATTGTTCACGTGTTAGATGGAGTCGTTTGATGGTTTGAGAAAGGGGTGAAAGCCCCAAAATAAGAGATCATCTTTGAATAGAGGAGGGGGCTTCTTCTGGTTTCAACTCCCAAGAACCTACAAGCACCAAATCTAGTCCTCTGAAAGTTTCATAGCTATTCACACCTTCAGAACATCTCACATGCAAATCAACAGATACTAACTTATAGCTGATGAAGCGCCTCGGATGAGAGCGAAACGTCATTGAAAAAAAAGTCCCTTTTTATACTAGAACCTTCCCCAGCATAGCATTGGACTTCTGTTTTAACACTGCACACAAACAAACAAATGCAAAGTTTAAAAAAAAACAACTTTTAAAATCAAAACTTTAAATAAATGTTAAAACTAGGTGCAATACTCTGCACACGCCATCACAATGTAATTTCTTTAAATAGAATTATAAACATATATGTAACACATGTACATTCAAATGATAGTGTTATGACGATCTTCACACCTTTACATGGTTATTGATGCACATACTCTATCTAGACCACTTTGCTGATGCACATTGTGAAATAAGTGTGCTACACCAACAGAAACTGCGTGGGTGAAAGCCCTGTTAAATTTCCTATGTAGAAGCTGTTGGACCACTTCCGATGTGTCAGCATATGATATTCAGTCTGAAATAGTTTGATGTGACAGAGTCTGAGTTTTGTTCTGATGAGCTGTGATAATGTGACCACATTGAGGAGTCTTTTTGTTTTGTTGCGTAAATTCTTAGTTATTACGAAAGATATGAGTCCAGTTACGATTCAAAAGACCTGCTTTCTTTTTCTTTTACTAATTACTTGGGACATGTGTATTTCTTCAAAAAAAGGTAAGTGACTAAATTAATTCTAATCCAATCTAATCCATTTGTTTTTAGATTTATTTTCTGCTACACGTGAATAACATAAAAACTGATATCTACACAGGTAATCATTACCTTCGTATCTGGCTGGGATGTCGAGTTCTGATACCTTGTCAACCAAATGATGTTTCCTCAGACTCTTTTAAATGGTTTTACAAGGAGGGAGACCACAGTGAGACAATCCAGGTGTATTTTGAAGATAAAAGTGGACTAACGCGCTATTCTCCTCAGCGCAGAAAAAACACAGATGTTAATCGCTCCTTGGTCATTAATACTTTTAAGGATGAAGATCAGGGCATCTACTGGTGTGAAAGTTGTTATAAAAACAAGTGTAAACATGAACAGCTCAGCATCTTCAGTGTGCAGAAAGGTTAGAGCGGTTGTCATTTTTACCCATCTACTCAGTTCTGCTCATTTTCATTTCACTTTCTCAAAGCACTTGTATGCATTTTCCTTTTTCTTTACAGAAACTCTGAATGAAACTCAGGAGATTGTTTACATCACGGCAGGAAGCAGTTTCACAAGAACATGTTCAGGTAACTTTACAGGCTTAGAATGGACTTTTGAAGGAAACGATAAAAATGCTCATCTGAGACCTGAAATGGTAACTGGGACTACGGAAAAGTCTTTACACATTGCAAACATCGAACGCACTGATGCTGGGAAATATACCTGCTGGGCGAGTAGATGCGGTGGTCCGGCTCAAAAGCTGCTTACAATCAACTTATGTGTGATAAAAGGTGAAAAACTGAAAGTTGCTCTTTCAATTTTTTAATGAAAAGAAGGTTATTTGACTCAAAGACTGTTTGTTTGCTTTATGGCAGCACACACCAGTGAGGATTCCTCTCCTTCTTGTTCTGTAATATGCGACGTGGGTTCCAGTAATATGAAAAATACTTTGAGTCTTCTGATAAACAACACAACAATATCAGTGGATGTAGATCCGTTTGGGAATTTAACTTGCAACGCAAGTCAGATCTCTGACAGCTACACGACAGTTACCAGCAAATATGTGACATCGACTGTTTTTAACACAACAGCAGGTGAGTTTCTTTCTTTTTTAAAGACAATCTGGATTCAAATAACATTAATATCAAGGTTTTGATGTTGCAGGTGAACCTGAGGAGACGGACTTTCTGTTTCCAGTTATTTATGGATTACCAAGCGCCATTGCGTGTTTGACTGTAATGGCGCTTTTAATTTTTTGCATGAAATCCAGACTGTGTGCAGGTAGAATAGCTTTTTTTTTTAGACTTCCTGTTTATTTTGACATGTGAAAGTTGTTTGCTGTTTTTCATGAGCCCCTCTGATTCTGTTTCTGTCTAGCAGTTCCTTTACCCTCTTGTTGTGGCTGCAAAAAACAGGTGCGGTGAACTTTGTGTGAGTGAAGATATCAGTTAAAATATGTTGTTTTGCAAAGGTAATGAAATGTCTTTCTTTATACTATAGGAAGAAGATTTCACCGTAATCTATTCTTCATTTGTCATCAAGCCGCCGCATGATGAAAGTATAAGAGATGTGGCTAAAAGTGAATGTTTGTACAGTGAAATAAAAGTATAAAGGAAATCAATGAAGACTAAATGAAACAGTTAGTGATTATTTTCCACACTGTCACTTGATTTGATTCCTAGCAGTGAACTATGTTTGATTGTAAAATTTCACCCACAAGGTTCAGAATGGAAAATTTGAAACAAACTTTAATCATTTTCCTTTTTCAACACTACGAAGCAACTGCTGATTGGAAGCTCTACAATATAAATTATACCTTTTTAAACTTCATTTTGAAAATATTCTTTCTGAAAAAAAGGCAAAGATGTAATTTCAAACACTGATCAACAAAAACTTTATTACAGTCAAATCTATCTTTTTATCTATCTGTCCGTCAGTTCATCCTTCTAGATACTAATAACATTTCAATTAGCAGAACTAAACCATATTCCTTGTTTGTGCAACATATATGGTCAAATAAACCCAAATTCTGATTATTTGATGAAATAATAATACATTAAATATTACCAAACAAAAACATGTGACAGAGGTGTTTCTGACTGAGATCATATTTAAAATGCAACTCCTTCAATTTATAAAACCTCCTCTTCATCCCCCTCTAAGTTTGTTTTTATTTTATCTAGATAATAAAAGGTATATTTAAGACTCTTAAACAATGTTAGGCACAAACCGATATCAAACGTATACTTCAGATAACTGTTGAACGTTTAAGCTGCAATAATGAGAAGAATAATATTAATTTATTAAGGTTTTATTTAAATAAGCATCGACTTACCCGTTGCTCCAGTAGGTGGCTGCAAGTCAACGATTCAAATCAGATACGTTTCCCACACATGGAGTATTTTGTCTGATTTATCGTCAAACTATTCGGTTGACTTGTTTTATCGGTTATATTTTTCCTTTACGGATCTTTCATGCCACTTTTCAGCAGCCTTACCCCCGATTTCAGCCTGAAAGTTTGAGCTACTTTCTGGGACCGACATCAAACTTAGCAAACTAGCTTTCAGCTAAGCTACAAGCTAACCGGTGAGGTCCACCGAGTCTCTGACGAACCAAAACACACCAACATCTACCTCAAGTGTTGTGTTCTTGGTAGTTTTTTCAGGTAAAAATACAAACTCGCTCTTCTTTTTTTTTTAAAGCAATTTCAAAGTGTCCAGAAATGTTTATCGCCTGCATTTAGCCTTTAGCTGTTAGCATCACGATCGTATTGAAGTGAGATGTTTTGCATTATATATATGTTCCAGCATAGCACAGTATTCATTGCGTTTGCTTTACGATTAAGGTCTGAGTTTAATTTAAGTTCTTTAATATTTATTTCCGTATTGAAGCTGACACGGAGACAAGAGATGGAGGCTCCTCCGGTCACTGTGATGCCCGTCACCGGGGGCACCATCAATATGATGGAGTACCTGTTACAAGGTAAGATACGATAACATTTGTTTCATTTAATGGCTGATATATCGCAGTTTTTATGTTCAAATATCAGCAAACCTAATAGTACATAGGTGATACACGAGGGAATAAATAAATTATTTCCAATATGATTTAAGATCTTTAACTGTCATAACCCTCAGCTGTTATTAAACGACTCAAAAGTCTGTTTATTTAAGCATCTTTTTTTATTGAAGGCAGCGTGTTGGATCTGGCTCTGGAAAGCTTGTTGCATCGTCTTCGAGGTCTCTGCGACAACATGGAGCCTGAGACTTTCACAGACCACGAACTGGTTTACCTTTTGAAAGGCCAACAGGGAAACCCTTTTATTTTACGTGCCCGGCGCTCCCTCTCCCACCCAAACTCTCCATGGCACCTACGCTATCTTGGTCAACCTGAAGTAGGAGACAAGAGCCGCCACGCTCTGGTACGCAACTGTGTTGACGTGGCTGCCTCTCACAGCCTTCCGGACTTCCTTGGTGAGATGGGCTTCCGCATGGACCATGAGTTTGTGACCAGTGGCCACATTTTTCGCAAAGGTGTGATGAAAGTTGTGGTATGTAATGTGTCTCGAGTTCAAGCACCAGGGAACACGGAGAACACAGAGCGAATGTCGAACTCACATTTAGTTGAACTGAGTGTTTTGGCCCCTGCTGGCCAGGACACAGTGTCAGAGGACATGCGGAGCTTTGCTGAGCAACTCAAACCTCTGATTCACCTGGAGAAGATCGACCCAAGCAAGCAGAGACATTAAGCGCTCATTTAATCTGTTCTGGCTTTTGCTTTCAACTGTTTTTTTCTATTTTAGAAAATAAAGTAAGTTCGACCTAAGAACTGATTTTTTTTCAAGCTGAAAAATGTTTTATCGGTCAGTTTTTAATCTCCGATTGCATTAATTTCCACCAACTCTTGTGTGCAGAAGTTAAAATGTGGTTAGTTTACCTCTCTGTGGCACATTTAGAAAGAAACCAACATAGTGATACACACAAATCCAGTAATCAAGCTCATTGTAACAACCAAGAGTGAGCAGCACTGAAGCTGTAATTATCTGTTGCCAGTGAGTCATTTCTTCTAAAACTTGTTTTTAAAGTCTTCAGTTTTATTTCTTTTAAACTCCATGAGACAAATTTTAGTAGACAATTTTATTTCCTTCCACTAGGGGTCTCTCTTTCTCTTATAACTGCCTCACTTGGAACAAATTGAACACTACCTCTCATCATCTACAGGAGCTCTGGTTGCCATGGAAATAATTAGCTGTGAGATCTGCACATCTTTTACCTCACTCTAATTAGCTTTCTCAATTGCTTAATGATACATAGACCTGTGAAAGCCTTTCTTTCTTTCGCTCAACAAAAGCATTGATTTTCGCTCTCTGCCCCTCTCATTTCTACTGTTAACCCATTAGTGCCTCTTTTCATGGGAACTTGAGCTGGAACTATTACACATGAAAGCCCCACAGCTGCCTTGGGTTCTTAACTGTTCACGATGAAATTGGGAAAAAAAAAAGTGCTGTATACTAGTGTGTCAACATTATGGCCAATTGCCTGCAGAGACGGAAGTAACTAATGCACATCCTGTCAGTTATGATAATAATGTCGGCAAAAAGACGTGAGTGCTTCTAATAATACCCTTGCAGGAAGATGCATTTGCAGAAGTTGAAATGTAAAGTGACCATGTGCATGTCTGAGAGGAGAGCTTGAGGGGCCGATGGCTGTCGCTGCATGTTGACCTACCTGCATATCAAGGCTGATGAGGACAAGCTCACTGAGGTGGAAAGGTGAAGTGACATTGCTTTCACGTGCATTTAGAGCACATAGACATCCACACGGTAAAGAACGCATGCCGCAGGTATTGTTTAATTTGTGTGGTTTGGGAGTCTGTACCCATTTCTATCTCATTTTAAATTTGACTGCTTGTTAGTCAAAAGTTTTGTCTCAGTGAGACTAGGCTATCTGATGGAGACAGATTTATGTTCCAACATCCAGAAGCAAACTACTGGCCCCTAGGACTAAAGCATGATGTTTCAGCTCCGAGTGAATTATGTATTAAAGAGGCAGATGCCTCCTTGCCTAAGGCTTTATGTGTCCAGCACGGATACACTGCAGTCTACTGGCTTTCTTCCACTTAAAGTTGTGTTTAGCACAGTGCTCTTTGGAGATGAGCTGGAGTCCCACTACACCTCCACTCTGGGCTGCCTGGAGAGCTCAGGCGTAGCTAGGCTAATCAGTAGCTTGGCGTCAAGCCGACTTGGCTATTGTAGATGTTGCCAACCACTGACTAACCCAAGTGAGCGATTGAACCCTTTGCTGAAGACGGTCTGATCAGCTACAATAAATAAACAATGTGAAACCCTCCTTAAAGCTAAAAAAAGATTATCCTAGCAATACGTGAGCAATTATAAAACTGATTAACTTCCATTGATCATTATCAGCAGAAAGCATTTCAGTATCAGATCAGACAAGCGCTGTTTTCCTCCAATGTTCAGCCTGCTGTCTTATGTTTTTTTTATTTCTCACTTATTTTGCATCTAAATTTCCATTCACAACAGTTATCGATCAGTTCAACTGGCAATTATTAGAAAAAATTATCATTATGTGTTTTAACAGTATGAACATTATATAAAAGCTCGGTTTCCAAATGCAGTGCTGTGAAATAGTTTTTAGGTGTTTCCAGAGATAGTAAGTTAAAATTACAGAAAAATCAGAAAATGATAAGAACATTTTGACAGTGAATGTTTTTTTGAGTCTTGTAGGGACCGCCTGAAAAACAAGGTATTACTAGTTTTACATAAATGCTCAACAACATAATCTTGACTCATCACATTGTCTCTCTGTTGTTATACAACGCTGGTTTTCCTCTCTGGGCCATTTGTTTTGGCTGCATTTCTTTTAACCATTAAATATATTTAATTGGCTGAGTCAGAAATCACGTTAAGACCTCTGAATAAGTCATTACTCGCACATACCTACAGTATTCTTTCCATTTCACAATGCGGTCTTAATTAAAACTCTTGGCATCAATCATCTTTACGTTCTCTGAACATAATGTTCAGAGTTGTTGATGCCAAGATGCCACAGAAAACTGGCCTTGGCTTCAAGCAGGAAGTCTTAATGCCACAAAGACAGTAAAGTCCAGGTTCACCTCATCAGTAATTTTCTTCATATAAAATGTGAGCTTTCTCCTTCCTGTGCCAATTAGATGGTTTTCTGAGAGGAGGAGGAGGAGGAGGAACCTTCCTGGACAGACGTCGATGTCCCAGGGGTGCTCTTATGGAGTTTCTGTTTAGCTGATGTCCAAATCCCACAGGACAGAATAAGGTACAACCATCATTTCCAAAGCAGCTTGTGCAGAAGATCTAGGTGGCAAGATTACGAAATAAGGATGAGTCATGTTGAAATTGGTGGAAAAAAAATCTTTCTCACTTCAAATGAAATTCCAAAGTATTTTGTCAGAGTGCAAATTGACATGCACATGGCTCTGATTTGCTCACGTGATGCTCTGCCTCACTTGTGGCTCACTGAAGTGATTACTACTATGCAGAACACGCTGTTCCTGGGTCAGCCGCTCAGATCTTTAGGGCGACCGTGCTGCCTTTGGAATGTCTGGTATGGGGACAGCATAACAGTCGGTCTAGAGGGGACAAAACGTGTAGTTTTTAATACTCGTGGTGCCTAAATGTTCCTCCTCCTCCTCTGTCTGTGTCCTCTCCGCTTCCTAAGAGTTTTTGTCTCTCTTGAGATCCAGTCCTGCTGTGAGCCTCTGAATATGGTTGTTTGCCTTCTTGATCGTCATTTGGTTTTCTTTCACTTCCCGTGTAATCAAGGCACATTGTGTAATCCTAAGTGTCACCAAAATTATGGCTTTCATAAGTGTTACTTGAGAAGCATCTGAAGCAAAACCTTGTGTTAAAGGATGGAAGCTGGAAAGAAAAACTTTAAAAAAGCAACCTTGTCTGCATTCAGCTTTGGTTTCATTGATATTCTTCACACGTGAAAATTGAAATATAAAAAAATAATTTCTAAGTAATCACATCCTTAATGAGCAATTTAGCTTGCAGATTTTTTTTTTCTAATAAACTATCAGCAAGATGTTTTTTTTAATCATGTGATCCCATTAGCGCTTGACAATAAGTCATTGCATGACACATTATGTGACACATCCTCCCACATTTTTTAAAACCCCTCTATTTTTGACAAATTTCACAACATCATTCATGTCTGAATGCACAGTGTGGTTGTGTTATGCAATTTTTAAGTGCAGGTTTTATCCATGCACACTTGAATGCACAAAATGGGAGGTATTCTCATATACTTTTAGCCACAATGGCGCACAGGAGGTGTTTATTGTGCTTGTAAAGTGTTGATATCATAAAAAAAATAGATTTTTGTTTAGATTAAGCAGCTCTGTACATGTAGATTGGAGTCCACAATCCTCTTGCTGTTTAAATACCTTCTATAAGATACTGTAGCTCTTTTTTTAAACAAATGTCTTGAACATTACAGGAAACAGACAATTAGATGATCATATCTCTGACTCTCTGCCTGTCCAGCTGTCAGGTTTTAGAGGAATGCTGTGGTTGGGTTCCCTTTCAGGTCCACGCCAGAGTGGGAGCAGCAGGATTATGCACAAGGCTTGACCTGGGCTTGGTCTGCAGAAGCAAAGTGGTTTTAACATAATGAAATACATGCAAGTCTTTCATTTTTCCTCGTTTATTTGAAGTCTAAGAGCATATTTTGACATTGTGGGCCACGAAAAGACCCACTTCAACCCACTCCTCCCAGATTAAAAATATAGGGTTACTTAATCTCTGTTAATCTGAACTAAATCTGTCTAATCGGCAGAGAAAATTACACTCACTGAGGTATTGCCCTCAAATAATGAGCCGAAGCGAAGCAGCCCGTGCGCCGCAACTTCTCCCTGGAGGGCATTTGGACGTTGCATGCGGTACACGGGACAGTTACGCGCAGCCTGTTCGGACAGACAAAAGCCTGAGTTGTGCAGGAATCTCTGCTCCTGTCATGTAGGCTTTCCACGCTGTCTTTTTATTTATTTATATACCATGATTTTACTATGACACTGCCACACAAAACGTCATGTGAGTGACGCTTCACCTTAAAGATCATTATTTATGTTGGAAAAGAACATCCTAACAGAGATGGTGGAAATGAGACAAATTGTGAGTGTGTGTGCGCGCGTGTGTGTGTCAGGGATTTTGCTGTAATCATGTTCGGAGACTATTGATTCCGTGAACGCACTCCAATTGGCAGCATCTCTACTATACAGCGCCGGCGCGTCATCCTCGGCTCACATCGAAGGAACGAGTTGTAACCAAATGAGAACATGTGTGGCATCTGAGAGAGTGAGGGAAAGGCAAAGGGAGTGAAAGGAAAGAGCAGGAGGAGGTGTGAGAAAAGCCAATTTTGATCATCCTGACAACTGGATACGATATTTGATTGCCAGGCTATTTTTTTTTCTTCTTTCTATTTTTCAGGCAGAGAAAATGATCGATTCGTCACATGCGCACGCCTCTTCATTATAATTGCAGACAGTTGGGTGCTGTTCAGGCTGAATGGACTTGAATATGTCGCTGCCAGCATAATCCGTGCAGAGTGGAAGATTTAATAATTCACGGTAATCACGCATTATCGCCTCGGTGGATGCTCTCTACACAGCTCTGGTGATTTTCTTCTCCCCTTCTCCCTTCCTGATTCTTCCTGTTGTCTTCTAGAGGATTTATCGACGGCTGCTTTGCTCGTTATCTGAAATATCATCTGTTGCTGCAACTGGATTGAAAAGCCCCCATGACTGACTCGGGCACGTTATAAATTTAGTGGATTAAGGTGAAACAGATTGTTCAAATAAGAAGCGTTTTGCCTTCTTTCAATAATCCACTCGGTTAAAATGGACAAGAAATTGTTATTACTTTTATTACTTCTTTTATCTCTGCACGTGAGGCTGTGATTTTGCTTTCATTCACCATGATTGTCCTACTCTACTGAATTGGCTCTATTGATTGTGACTGAGCTTAATAGGCACATTACAAGGCAAATTCCAACGTGAGGTGGTTCTGAGGACAGTTTTTGTCCCCGCTTGTTTCTTTTTCTTCTTTTTTTCTATTTAACTGAAAGATAAATGTTGATGATGGAGGACGACGAATTAGACGCTCATCAGGTTGATTCGGATTTCGAGACGCAAAGCCGGCCTCGCTCGTGCACCTGGCCGCTGCCTTGTCCAGAGGATTTCCCAGGTGGACACGAAGTGAGCGGAGGGCTTCCGCTGGTCAACATCAAGGTGGAACCGGAGGATGTCCCCGCTTGCAGAGCCGGACTCGTAGGCGGAACGCCGGCAGAGCTGAAGCATCCAGCCGGCGCCCCGGCACCCACAGGCGCGACGCACCCATGCTTGGCTGGCGCGGCGCTCGATGTGACCGGATCCCTGCGCAAAGCCAAATCCTCGCGGCGGAACGCGTGGGGGAACCAGTCCTACGCGGATCTCATTACCCGCGCCATTGAAAGCACCCCAGAAAAGAGGCTCACCCTGTCACAGATATACGACTGGATGGTCCGCTATGTGCCCTATTTCAAGGATAAGGGCGACAGTAACAGCTCAGCTGGTTGGAAGGTAAGAAATAGAACCCACAAGCCAGTGCGGCGGGGTTTGACGTGTTAATCAGTGATAATAGCGTATTGATTATTATTCCCTAAGCCATTCTTTCACCCATCGTGCGGTACACATGTTAGCGTGCAGGGGATTCCGTGTCAGTTACGCATGAATGGTGCCATGCCTTATCTTGTCTTAGTTCATTACTGCCGTCTGTCACTCTAATATATTTCTGATGGCAAAATGTAACAGACTGAACACTCGTGATTTGTGAGTTGCTTCTCATAGCAACAGGAAGAGTCTTAAAAAACATCAGGGTTTGTTGCAATAGCGCGCAAAATCCCCTGTCCATAGTGTCAAAACCCATTTCCATATCTCCAAATAAATCTATGGTCAGACTTAGGTCAATGTTTTGTTTTCTTCCACTATAAATCAGGTCATCTCCTGATTTTCAAACATCTGCGTGAATCAACAGATTGACACTTGTGGGAGATCTCGGGTCAGCTGTCCACAATGTAAATATTCACAACTGACCGCAGTCCACTACCGCTGCCTGTCTGGCTGCGAGCCTAACCTCCTGGACATGTGCCCACGTTATCAGCCCTTCCTACCAGCCTCATCTTGTTTCTATTCATTATAGCCATCTGAGGACAAGGGGGTGGGGGTGGGATCAGCAGGGCAGCAGGGCTTGTTCTGATGGTGTAACCTTGTTGAGCTGAGCATTTAAAATAGATATTTCTGATATGCTTGTGAAATAATATTTTCTTAACCAGTTTAAAAGAGAAAAATCCTTTCAGAGGTGATTTGTCCGTGGCCAGCTCTTCCTTTCTTACATGACGTTTTTTTCTTGAAAACTTCATCAAATTAAAAAGTATCCAGACATTTTATTTATCATACGTAAACAAGACTTTGACATTCTTTCAACATTATGGGTTTCCTCTTGTCAAAACTTGCTGTCTTGCTGTTGCATAACAAACTCGTCAGATAGCACCTGAATGACATTTTAAACTTGTCCCTTTAAACTCAGTTGACTGTTGAGGTGTGCCTTTAGGTTTTATTAGCTCTGCACTCACTCCACTGATCTCCATCCACAGGGCCTCTTTACTTAAAGCACCAAAGTCCTAGTCTACTATTTATAGAACTGCAAATTAGACAGTGGTAGTCTGAGATTCTTGGCTATTTCGGTCCACTGACGAGACATAGGCATTCCAGGTAATGAAGAGGGATTAGGTAAGTCCTTTAAATCAGGCTTCCTTTTGTGTCAGTAAAAGCCCCGGCCTGCTTTTGGCCAGAGACTGGAGCAATATTGTAAACTTTGATGTCAACCTCTCTACAGGGAACTCATCAAAATCCCCCAGAAATATTATGTACTGGCCGAGCAAACCTTTATATCTGATACATCCACATACCTTTTTGAAAAATATGTCCAGCTTTGCTGTTAGTGTTTCTTAATTAATAAAAAATACAGGATGTGGAAGGATTTTGAATAAATCAATCACATGGCCAGCATTAAAGACCCCCAGTGTACACACATGTCTCAGATCATAGCTACTTCACATTTCAAAATCATACGGCAATTAAATCTGACATCAACATTTGCAATTTGGGAAATTCTACTTGTGTCATCTACAGCCCTTTAATGTCTGTCATGCTTGAGCAAAAACATTTGATGTAAATCTGCCTTTTTTCTGTTAAGGCAAGAAAAAAGGGGGAGGAGGGGAGTAAGAATTGTTGGTAAAATGCTGATGAAACCAAATGAAATTAAGAGGTAAATCTTTGTAGTTTGACTGTGAGTCTTGAAGGTGAGGGCTGGATTGAGGATGATAATTTAAAGGCAGAGACACCTCAGAGGTGTTTGATTAAACTTTGGCCAAGTCCAGTGAAGAAGTTCTAGAAAAATCCTGAAAAGCAGTCTTTGCTGCTCTGATTTATTTTGGAGAGGATGTGATGCAAGCCTGGTGATGGGTACTGGCAGGCTTGGGCACCTAGGCAGTATCGTTAGGAGCCTATAAATACCTAATGGCTTTTGACTTCTAGGAAGGCTGCAGCATTCTGAGGTCACTGTTTTCTAATCAGCTTCTTACTGGAAGGAAAATACGTAGAACTGTTTTCGTGAACTGTAGTACCATTTCCATTGAGATTTTAGGCACTGCTGCACTGTAGAGGGGGTGGTAGCTCCTCTAGCATTCATTTCAATCTTTGAAATGAGCTGTGCTTTCAATTAAAGTGACCAATTTATTCTGAATTCCTTTTGATACCTACTGAGTTTTTTTGTTTGAGTTGGAATATCCGTGTGTGCAGTTCAATGCATTTTGCATTTATGCTTGGGAGAAGCACATGTCAGTTGCAACAAAGCGTCAGGGTTGGTTATGCACTGTGCATCTTCCTGGGGGCTACTGCAGGGGGAGGGGCTGTCTGCATCTATAGGCGTCTGTGTTTTAGCCCACTGATTGGTCTGACAGCATGTCACTGCAGTGAATAGTATGTAGTCTCCCTATTGACTTCATGATGCCTCTAATGATGGAGTAGCACTTGGTGTTGGGATTGCCCTGTAGGCGCCTAGAAGTTCATTAACTTCAAAGGGGTTAGATGAGGCTATTGTTACGCTGATGGGGGTTGCTTTATTGTACATGCCAGCATGGGTGGCTACAAAAATCCATAATTCACAAATGCTTTTGTGTATTAAGCATAATAAAATCCTTCTGTATGGTAAATGCAGCTAGGATATCAGCACATTATGTCATCCTTATGTGCAACCACAGCCACCATGTAAGTTTAGGGGTATGACTGTGTCTGCCTTCTTTATATGTAAAGTTTTCCTTCAGTGTTGTTACAGCTCCAGGGCTCTTTCTGGCACTTGGACCAGTCAGATCCCAGTGGATTGTGCAGCAGGTCAGCAAGAGTGCCAGGCAGTCGTTCAGACACTTTAATCCAAAGCGACTAGACTGTTATTTATAAATCGACTTTAGGTAGAGTTGGGTGCAGGGCCAGCAGGGCAAAGGGTCATTGGGGCTTCGAGTATTGACAAAAGTCAGCTAGATCATCAAGAAGCAATAACAAAGCAAAAGTAATGTGGCAGCAACTGTGTTGGAGTTAGATGGAAAGACAAACTGCCTTTTGGGAAAGTTTGAGGAGCGCTATAAAGCTGTCATTGAGTATATGTCTCGTCTGATTGTCTGTACAGCACACACCCCCTATCTTCAGTGGTGAAGTATTTATAACAGGATCAGATCATATCAGTTTCTCTAAGTGATTTGTAGATAAAGAGACAAACACAGCCATTTTATTTTGTCTGTACACACAAGCTCCAACAATTTTAATAGATACCTGTTAAGAATGAGGAAACTGAATGCTAAAAAAATATAAGAAAGCGAGTTTGGCTTAGTCCTACTATGTTGTGGAAAAACATTCAGCAGAGTTGGATACTTGATTTGCTGTATATGTATGTACAAGTGTAAGACTGTGTCACTAGAGGTAGAAAAGACTGGAAACTGTCCTAGCCGTCAGCTGATTCATAGTTTATTCTCTATCTTGGCTCACAAGAGCATAGTAGATTGAAAGTGAGACAGAAGCATGCATATGCTTACTCTCAGAAAGGGAGCATATGATGCATGCTGGACAGATTTATGGTGTAGGATTATGAACACCTCCTTTACCAGGAGCCAGTTTGGGTTTCGAGTAGCATATTTAGCTTCAACTGGGTATCTGACGCCAAGAAGCCCATTCTCTCTGAAGCCTTCAGGCAGTCATGACAATGTATTTCTCAGTGAAATGATTAATGTACATGCAAATTACCAGAGCATGGGCACACATTCAAATATGGGAGACAGCAATCAGGAGACAGTAATATGAAAAACAATATTATTTTGCCTTTGAAATTACTTTGGTGACTCTTATCACCATATCTTCCAGACACCCTTATCATCTCCATTTATCTCCCGGCTTTTCTCTTATGCAACGTCTTCATATCCATCAGACATTCTATACATTTTTTCAGTCTTAGTGGTTTTAGGTACAAGGGCCAATTGAGGTGAGGAGTCTTTCCCAAGGGAGCTGTGGCGTCAAGGTTTTGAGCTTTAGCCATGATCCAGACTGCCTTAAGCAGTGTGCCTTATCTGAGAAAAATCTCATATCTCAAAATATCTTACGAATAATAAGATGATGACGCAGAATTTTACCCGGCACAGCTTTTCTCTGATCTGATTACAAACTCTTTTCTGAGTATAATATGGTCACGTTTCAAATAGGACATAAGTGAGCTGATTTGTATGTTAAACTATTCTAACTTTTTTTTTCCTTCAATACATGCTGCCAATGATTCAGCTCATTTTTTTGTGTATGGTGATGCAGTCAGTGCTTGTTTTTATCCTTAAAAAAAATCTGAAGCATTGTTATGCATTTAGAAGTTGCTATTCTTTTCCCTCTGAAGCATTTAGGAGGCAGATTTCCAGTATTTCCTCTGGCTCAGACGCGAACATTTGTTAAAACCACACAAAACTAGTGCATCTTCAAGCCACCCGTGGAGGAACAATGTGTTTTTGGGTGGGGTAAGAGGACAAGGTTTGACCAGGAGGGGTGGCAACTTTCAGTGGTGTTGCTTTGCCATCTCATTTGTTTTGAAACCTGTCTGACTCTTGTCGATTGGTTCATTTGGAAGGTGTGGCTCGGTTTCGTAAGCTCTTGTGGATTTCGGGCAAAACCATTTACAGCTGCAGGGCCCAGAATGTGGCGTGCATTTCATTTTGTGGTCATGTTAGGCTGGATGCCAGAGAGATTTAATTGGGCAGGAAAGATTTGAGTGTTTCACCACTGTTGCATGGTTATAACAAATCTTATCTTCATGAACTGGAAGAAAACGGAGAAAATCCAATTTAGTTGTAGACACAGTTCTGGACTTGTACTCTCAACACCACATCTCAATCAAATGGGAGGAAACTTCGTTGTGCTTCTGCTTTGCTTCCTACTGGTTGCATTTTGATGACACCAGCCTCCCTGCAACTTGTTGTACCCTTAGTCATCGATGACATCACTGCATACTTTGATAGTTAAGAGTTTGGGGAACAAGAAGAATTAGAAGACTCAACAAATATTGTGGAATCTGATACGTGGAAAATTGGGATATATTTTTTCAGCCAATCTTTTGAATTTTAATCTGTAAAAGTTATAGAACCTTTCCCATTTTAGCTAGCTTCTTGATTTGCCTCAGCGTGGAGAAATAGAGTTTTACAATTAGTAGCTAAACATGGCACTTCTCAGGCTCAAAGGGGTCATCTAGCTTGTATTTTTTAATATTTCTGCCAAAATACCTTTCATGGACTGCATAGAAATGTAAGAAATTTGAGCTTTTCTAATATTGCAGCAATCAGCTCAGAAAATGGGTCAATTTGGACTGGCCATTCAATGTGGTTCAAATACAGCACTTCCAAAGCAGATTCTTACCCTTTAATATAGCTTCAGTCTTCAAAATGTCATTGTGATTTGTTCAATAGTATTTTATAATCCTTGATGCCACAACATTGTCACCTAGCTTGACTGTTAGTTGCCTGGGAAGTGCTACATTTTGCTGTTGATATTTATGCTCGTAAACAACCACAGAAGTGTAAATAACTGTGATGTGAAACTTGTGGTGGTGTACGGGTTTATAAAACAATGCCTGCATGAGATTTTGGAGATTGAAGTTGGTTTGAGATGTCAGTAATCCTCTTTGTTCTTAGCTGCATTTGGACAAGCCATTAGCTCATCAGTCCGGTTGCCCCTAAACTCCATTTTTCCAAACTGAGGCCATTCAAGAAGCGATCCTCAATGAGCAAGATTAATAATTATTTGTAACTTTTCTCCAGTAACACATTTCAAAATGGCCTAAATATTTATTTAATATGTTCAAGTACCATTTTCTGTACCAAGAAAAAAGTTGAACGCGATCTTGTTCAAGAAGATTAGCGACCTATGATTAAAGTGTGTGGAGCTTCATGGTGCTTACAATTTTGCACCCTGTCTGTGGCGGCGTGCTTGTTGCTCATCTGTGACAGTGTGTAAGATGCGTGATTGTGGTTATGTGTACAGATGTGAATGTTCTTGCCTTTCCTGCCTTTATGAGTGTGTCTGTGTGTTCGTGTGGGTGTGTTGCGGCGGCGGTGGTGGTGGGGCTGATGGGCTCAGTGGGAGCCCGGGTCCCGGGGGAACAGCTCTCGTTAATAATTCAGACGAGGCTCATTATCAAGGCAGCGCAGATTTCTCCCTGATTCCACCTTAATTGCAGGCAGGCTGCTCCACTCAGGCAGGCGGTAGTCACGCTGGGTTGACTCTCTCTGTCTTTTTCTTCACTGGTACAGGGCCGTCTCTGTTCTGCCCTGTCTCCAGTACTCACCTCTATCACAGCAAGACAGCCCTTGGCTAGTCGACTCCATGTTAACGTGCACCCTAATAACATACCACACCATGAATACGATGTTTTTATTTATAATTAAAGATTTAACTCCTATATGCCTTATTAATTCCAGAGCATATGCTGTTTGAGGTTTGCATTGGAATGTTTGAATTTCTTGGCCAACACAGAGTCTGAAAGGTGAAGCTGCAAGTTAAATTATAAAAATAATAATAACAGTTAGTCGATCCCATTACTTGTCATCTAAAGAAAAAACATACTATAAAGTTAATAATCATTAGTTCCAGCTCTTTTAGATTATATAGTTTGTACTTAATTATTTTAATTATAACACTGTCTACTTACAGATTCATAAAAAAAGGAGCATTAATACCTAATGAAGCACATTACCCAAACCCTAATATGTTTTCCTTTCATTATAGGCTTTGAGAAATATTATAATGGTGAGTTTATCCTTGAAATCTCTCATAACATATTACCATACTGATGACACTGTAGAACATGATTGATATCACACTACAATAACACCCCTCTTCATGCCCATCTATAAGCTTATGTAATGTATCTTGTCTTCATTCTGTAATTTACACTGACTGATGGGTTTCCATTCAGTCCATTTAGTGAAGCCCTGCAGAGAGATCAGCATAATGGGCCAGATCTTGTCATACATGTATATGAATATTTTAAATCATGCCATTGTAACTAGATGTGGGAGCTTTAGATAAACAATACAGATGCTTCTTCCTTTTTGCTCGTGTTGTAAGATGAAGTGCGCTCCAAGCTGTATTTCTCTCCCAGCCTCAAAACTGGTTTCCCACAAATCACAGTGCCCGTATTTCCTAATTCAATTTTTCTCCCTGTCTGATATCTCTTCCTGTATGCAAGGGATTGATGGCTTTGTGTATGTGTGTTTATGTGCGTGCATATTGCCGTTTCTGTCCTCGAGAAAGGGATGATGTACGCAAACCATGTATTTCACTGCTTCATCTCCAGACCCTTTCCTGGCAGCCATGTGCCCAGTTGCTCATTTTCTTTGCTTGTCCATCAAACCCCTGTCACGGGTCAAAGTATTGCAGGAAGAGAAAGTGGAGTGTGTAAGGGCTGGCGATCAGTTTACCTGAGCTTGCGAGTGATGGAAGGAGCCACTGCACAAAGGGAAGTGTAGTTAATGCTGACTGATTGGAGCGGGTGGACAAGGAAAAACAGGGAGGGCATTGGAGAAAAGTAGCAAGAGTTATGGTCATAAAAAGCTGCTCGTTATACAAATGGCTGGTGGATGTGCTGCTGCTGAACCGTGTGTCCACGTCTGATGGCCGGAGCTGCAGAGGTCAGTTTAGGTAAAGGATGGTGAGGAATCGCATGAGCTGGGATGTCAGCTCACCTGAACTAAAAGGCCAAAAGCTGTGGAAGAAAATTGCTTCACAACTAGAGTGCTGCAGGTCTGTAGGTTTATGAAATAACCCATGCGTGAGGAAATCTGTGTGGGAGAGCCATCATGGGGAGGGAGGTTAGGCTGTGACTGTAAAGGGTGTGGGGGGGCTTGGGTTTGAGGTGCATTACGGTCACACAGGGGGGTGAAATTCTTTCCCGTTTAGATTTGTATGTCAGTGGCATAAATCTGGGTCAGGACACTGGGCCCTGTGTTTAGTATGCTGGCCGTGTGAGATCTGAACTCTTAAGTCTGCTCATAGCCCTGAATGAACCCAGCATGTCTGCCTTGTTCTGTCTCCAGACTGTCTCCCTTACCTCTCTGTCTCTGTCTTGGACTCATTTCTCTCTTTCTGTGTGGCTTTCTCTCTGAGCAAAGAGCATTTTCTATCCCTTCTCCTGTCTCTTTGCCTTTTTTCTTCCTGTTCTCCAGGCTCTTATTCCCTCCCTACCCTTCTTTTTTAGTGCTCTCTTTTTTACTGTCAGTCACTCGCAGCTTTCTCTTCTTTTCTCCCTTGTTCTTTTTCTCACACAGTCCTCCCCACAAAGTAGCCTTTTTATCACTCATTTCCCTCTTCCCTCGCTTATTTCTCCTGCTCCTTTCATGTGCTTTTGAAATCCCCTTTTCATCTTTAGCAGTCTTCCTCTTTTGCCTGTTCTATCGCTCAAACACACACACAGATACGCACACCACACACACTTATAGACACACACACAAGCTCATTCAGTCATTCTTTTATTATCCCAAAACTAAAGTGATAAATGGCTCTCTTTCTTCTCTGTAAATGTCACTCTGGGAATTGTCTCTGCTCATTGATTGACTAGAGTAGAGGGATAGCCACACATGCACACGTTCCTCTCATGTGCATGTGCAAAGTGCCTGGAAAAAGAGAAAAGAAATGAGACAAAGAGAGGTATCATCCTATTAAAAATTACAGTTGAGACTGAAACTGTCAGGGTTATCACAGGGACCTCACAGGTCCAGATTTTTTCCCCCCAACAAGTTGAAAAATCCTCTTTTATAACGAAACGTCGATTCTCAGCGGGATCTTGCATTTGCTAAAATGTTGAGATCAATCGCATTTGAACAGTTTGAGCTGGGAACTCATGCTGATCTTATAGTTTCTGTTTTCTTCATGACATGACACAAAGTTTGTGAGTGTTATTCAAGGTTTGATCAATTGGTCATGTCTTATTCTTGTCAATGAAAAGATGGAGGTAAAGATAAAAAAAAAAAGCATTAAGGCCATCTTTTTGACTAGATAATGTGGCAAAATGTGTGTGTTAGTGAGCAGGGGTTAATAATGCTCAGTCATTTTCTTAATGCTTCACTCACCCTGCCTTGAGCGCTGGAGCTTGATAAAGGTCAAGACCACTGGTGGTTACATGTCATTTTCCTTTATTACATTCTCTTTACTGTGCTCTGGGGAGGGGGGGAGTGAGAAGAAAAGGAAAGTCTACGGCCAGTCAGCGAGGATGCTGATCCGTATTCCTTCATTTTCAGAACCAGGATAAAGAGATTTAATAGCAGAGCAGTCAGGAGACAGGGGAGGCTGGTGCAGTCAATGAAGGAAGGATGAAAAATTAAATTGATAGAGACAGAGATAGAAAGACAGGGTAAGAAGTGAGGGAAATGGAGAACCAGAATAGTAGAGAGTAGATTATAGGGCTTCCAAGCAGGACTGGAAGTTAGACTTGGCTGCACTTCAGCTACACTCTGCACACTTCAGCTCAAGTGTGGGTCCATTAGTGCAGTCCCATTGCACAGAGAAAGCCATGCACTCTAAGATGTAACACACATATGCACACATACATACACATAAAGGGTACATTTAATACCGTTCATATATGTGATGCTGCACAGACATACAGCACAGGTAATTTGCCGTAGCTTTGCAGTGGATTTACCCAGTAACCATGTCATGCTCTTTTTTTTTCCCTGTCCCACACATACACGTTTACAATCTCTTCTCAGGCCACCAGATTACTTCCTGCCAAAGTAAATATTTAAAAGCATGCAATAACAGCTTCTGAAAAAAGATCCTTCGGTTAGAGCAAAATGGATAAATGGTGTGGGGCAGGGGCAGCATGCAGGGAATGGGAAGGAGGTGTTTTGTTGTGGTAGAAGACACTCACACAGCTTATTACATAAGGCAAATCAAGGCCTACAATGTTTTTTTTTTACTCAGTTGTGCAACGGTAATTTGCCCCTTCCCTTACCAATCAGCTTAGAGAAGTCTTTTCTCAAATCCTTACAAGTGATCTGTGTCTAAAGACCGACGGGGGCGAGATCTAGATGAGTGGCACAGTGGTGCCAGAAGGGCAAGCTGACGGGAGGCTGTCGGGGTCAAGGCTTTATATGTGTGTGTGTGTTTACAACTTCACATAAAAATCATTTCTGGGAGTTTCATTTTTGTGCATTTAGGGAGAAAAAGCAGTAGATGTTTCTCTTTCAAAACACATGAATGTGTGAGCATCGGATGAGTGATGGAAGTGATGAAGACAGCACACTGTGATATTATAGGCATGATGAAGAGTTAGGGATCAGATAGGTGGATGTGGGATGACACTAAGTCATAATAGACCAATAAAAGGAATACCAATGATACACTCTAATGGGACTTTTACAACAGTGATTCACTGTGACTTTTCAATAAGCGTGCCATGTGCAGTCTCACAACATTTATTACCATTCAGAGTTGCATTCAATTTTTCGCTAAGGTCTTATAATGATGGTGGGGGAGTTGGATAGCTGCATAAAGTCTTTTCCAACAAGATTATTATTAGGGTTAAGGTCTATGGTAACCAGTCCATATGTTATAACAGAAGCAAACATTGCACAAGTTGAGGTTAAAAGGTTTTTAATAGCTGAAAATATAAATATGTTTCATTCTTTACTTATCATATATTAGTTTAATACAAATAGTGGATTTTGTGAAATGTTTTCCAAACATTTGGAAATAATGCCATGTGTAGATGTGTTATCTTTTTATATCCCAAATGTCCTTTACAATAACATTTTAGTAACTTTTTTGTCTCCTACACCTGGTCATTGAGAAGTTCCTGATGCTTATGTTCATCTGCTAGTTTTATATCTGACTCCAAGCATACAAAAATCTCTCAGTTATTCGGCTGAGCTGGCGTCTGGCCAGGATACTTTGTTCAACCTCATGATATTGCTGTACTGCTGTCATCAGCTGGGTTGTAGCGCTTAACTGCACTCACAGCTGGTGCCAACACCAAGCTTACTAATGTTTCTCTGGGACAAGTGTATTACTGAATCGGCCCAATCTGTGTGTGATAAATGCTATGACAGTAATGCAAACAGATGGATCCCTGAACCTGGAAACCGTCCGAGTTAAGCAGACTGAGGGGCAAATTTGCACTTGCGCTAACACAGCTAGCCTTCTAGAGGCTCTTGTGTTTATTTAAAATGTCAGACTTGTTGATTCTATTATTCAGCTTGCGGCTTTGCTGCACAGGTCACAAGACCTGAGGGGACAAAAGGAGATCTGAAAGATTTTCCTCACTGAAGCAGGAAACTGAGGGAAATATTAGAGAAAGTGAATGAGGGTGGTATATTTATGATTGTAGACATGAAGTATACAGACACAAACTCTCAGATGAAATAATTGGAAGGATTGATGGGTTGATACTCTCATTCAGGATCACTGAGGACTGGAGCCTAACCTGTGGGAAAAAAGCAGGTTACACCCGGACCAGGTCACCAGGCCAAGACAGGGTCTCACAGATTGATAAATGTACAAATATATACGTTCACGATAGAAGACGTGATGATCAGGTTCATACAACTGCAGGGAATGAAAGAAAAAGATCCATTTCTCATATGTGTGGAACAGTTGTCTCACCTTTCTGTGGTTTGGAGTAGGTCAAACAGCAGTGATGCTCAGTGTAAAGAGAAGGTCAGCTGTGTGATTCAAAGTGGGTGCATAGGACTAGAGTGGAATCATAGTGAAGTAGAATGGAAGTACTTTGAAGAAATCCAGATCTAGAAGTAAGAAAAACTGTAACATTCAGTTCTTTAAAAAGATCATGCAGGCTTGAGACATGAAAAAAAACAGGGTGAGTCTGTCAGATATGATGAGTGAAACAGGGTAAAATGGGTGGAGGGGAAAAGAATGACGGAGGAGGTTTCTGTGCTGGGGTCCCTGAGGTGGGGTGATTGCGTGACTGAGAGGAAAGTGCATTCCCATGTGTTTAATGTGCTCAAGACAGAATTTAAGTTTTCCTGCCCAAATCCTGCAGTCTCTGCCCCTCTTTCCCCCCCTTTTCCTTTTTACTCTCCTCCATTCTGCTCCCTCCGTCTCCACTAATGATCCTCGTGTCCTGCCACACTGCAGGGCTGAGTGATGCCCACTGACAGACGCACTCAAGCGGAAACGCTGCAGCCCCTTTCCAGGAGTGCTGTGACATACACTCAGAACATATAGAGGTGTAGCATCACCTCACATGTGTGTCTCAGCTCATGCAAACCCACTGACAGACGTGTATTTATGTGTATGTGACCATTACAGTTTGCACACTCCCACAGCGGTGCAGAAAACTATGCACTTATTGTAAATACGCTTCCAATCCTTCTTTAGGTTTATGTGATGAAAAGCCGTGGGCCATAATCAGCAGGTACAACTCTGTGGTTAACGATGCCACCAACAACTTTTTTGACCTGTGAGCTTGATGGTTTTTAAATGCAGACATTGTGAAAATAGGTAAACAGAAAAGAAGCACAAAGAATAACAGGATTTGAAATTGCTTTCCAGGTGCAGAATGCTTTGCTTAGAAAAAGTTCTGTTGTCCTCTGTAGGTAGAGTTGCATTCTGAGGATGTGGAAGTCATCTATAATGCACTTATTTCTATACTTTAAGTTATATAAATAGTCAGGTAGTACTTGATGCTGAAACTAGTCTGTTGTTATCAGAGACATGATCTTTCCAGAATAAAATTTTAAATTTTGTGCAAAGTAGAATAAATATGTTATGAGATTCTCAATTCACAGAAATATCTGTATTCAGTTCAACAAATCAATCAGATTATAGACATCATAAACAAACAAAAACATTCTGACCCAATTTACTAACACAACTGGGTGTGAATTAACTGAATCCAACTAAAAAATTTAGATAGGAACTACTACTACTACTAAAATTAGTATTTTTTGTGAGTATTAAGTATGTTTTCATTGTATTTTCTCTCCCAAAAGTGAAGATGAGCATTTGATAGTCCAACTTTATAATTGCTGGCTGGCTAATTAATTTAAATTTTCAGTATCAGCTTCTTACAGACTAAAATATTGCGTACATAAAAATATCTGTGATGCTGTCTGTTGCCTTGATGCAAAGGAGCATCCTGGTGAGAAAGAATTCTGAGCCTTCTGTGAGACGTTTTTGATCAGCAAATACAATTTGTAAAGTTTCATAGATTCCCATCATGCACTGCTAGTTTCTAAACACTAAAAGAGGCATGTATTTGAGTGAGATCATGCCTTTTGCTCTTTTGTGTGGGTATGCTTTTTTTTAAATTCAACATTGTATCCATTAATCTTTACTGAACTACCCTTTTCTGTTTCTATACTTGTCTGTATGAGGCTCCTTGCATGTTCCCATTCTAATCCCAGCCGCCGATCTGATCCAGACTACCACGAAAAGGTTTGGAATTAGGTCACAGCATCTCACTCATCTAATTAGATGCAGTGAGAGTATCCATGTTGAGGCGTATGTGTGTGTTTGTATGTGCGTCCTCACGCTCTGTGCTCTTAATCCGTAGGTGGCCTCTATGATAATGAAGAGTCCTGGGAAGAAATGTTACCCTGCATTTCAGTTATTGTCTGCATGTTTCTGAGACGTTTCTGACATCGCTACTCCAACAAATTGATGAAGATGGAGAGATACTGACAAAGTATCAGCAGGGTGAAAGAAAGGTCATGTAGAGCTATAAATGTTACATATGAAGAATTAGCATTCAATGTACAACAAGCTTCAATTGGGAGGATGTTTTGGCCTATACGTGCTCTGATTTGCAAGATTCAGTTAAGGATTTGTGAGCAGTAACTTCAGGTTTTCTCTGGAAGTGAATGGTGGTCAAGGTGAAAAACCCTCCCCCTGTGAGTGCTTTCTTTCCTCGTTTTGAGATGTAGCTATGTAGGGGGTGAGGAAAAACATACTTGCTTCTGCAGTTTTAATGGCCACTTGTGGTTTTTTTCTAAGTATTTTTTGGATTTGGATGTGTGCGTCTGAACATAAGTAAGAAACTGTGGTGTTTGGTAAAAACTGTCTACATGACTTTGAGGTTTTATGCCTATGAAAGTATTTTACATCCTCTCCACAGGGGGCATGTGATGAGGGAAATGGGGTAAATGATCAGTATACACTTAGAGGCGAGTGGAAAAGACTAGGGGATCACAGAAAATTGTGTGTGTGCAGGCATGCAAGCTATAGCATGAGAATGTGTGTGTGTGAGAGAGGAAGTAAAAGGAAGAAAGAGTAGCGCAGGGCTAGCCTTAATTAAGTTTTCAGGAGCCTCTTAAAAGGTCATGGCATGCCAGTGCAGCCCCTCACCCCCACAACCACAAGGCCCTGCCAAAATCCTTCTCCCCCTCCCTCTTTCCTCATCTCCCTCCGTCACCACCCCATTGCGATCTATCCAGTCATCAGCCCCCCATCTGTGCACATTAGCCATTCATGAACACACTCATTAGGGTGGGAGTTTGAAGCGATTGTGTTCTCTAGTCTGCGGCTGGAGCTTGGCGATTAATATTTCAGCGTCTCCTGCTGAGGAGCTGAGAGCAAGTTTGGCCCTCTTAGGCTAGAATGGGAGAGTTGTCCCTCCTATTTCACACTCACTCACACACACACACACACACACACACACACACACACACACACACACACACACACACACACCCAGCACACCATTCTCCCCCTCCTCCCCTTCTGCCTCGCTCAGACAGTCTCACAACTTACAGTATGCTGCCCTCCATTTTCCCTTTATTGTATACACACTCTTGGTCTGGATACACATTCTGCTCAAATACATACACACACAGACGCACACACACACACCCATAAGATGCTAACTCAAACTGACTTAATTGGGCTCTTTTTGTTTCAGGAAATGGAGAGAAGAGAGATGAGTGCTGATTTTTTTCTCTTCTTGCCCCTCTTGCCCCCCTCATCTTTTTCAGCCCTCTCAGTTGGAGAGGAATGTCCTCCTTTAACCATCCTTGTTTTTTTTTTTTTTTTGTCCTCATAAGCTTGTGCTCAATTGGCCAACTTGGGTCGAAGTAGAGAGGTTGGTGGGTGGCATTTTTCAGTGTATACGCAAACTAATGTTGATTCAAACAAAATCAATACCCAGCCTTGTCTGTACTGTATCATGGCACTTAAAATATGTGAATTTTGAGGCAGGCAGGGGCATCATGGGTCACCAGGCTGTCGATATTTGAAGCATCTCTTCCGCACACAGAAACTACCCTTACGGTACTTGAGAGTTCTCTTCTCCTGATTTCGTTAACATCCTGCTCCTCTGACCAGGTTCACATGACATTAGAGTATTAGTAAGTTTTATAATCATTGTAGCAACAACTAATTTTCTGTCTCTATTTTATTATCATAATTTTTCTTGGTTGCACTTTTTTTCATGGATTCCAAGCCTGTAGAAATTATTCTCAGAATATGACTGAGAACTGTGGGTCGTGTGGCACACAGAATTCCAATCCTATTGTTTTTTGGAATCAAAAATCAATGCAGAAACAATTTTTTAATGTCAGATTGACAGTGAAACACAGTACGTTAAAACAATTTTTTCTAATTTGGTTTCTCAACTTTGCAGAAAAATGAACAAAGACAACAACAAAATTAATAATAATAATTTCATCCAACAATGCAGGTTAAACGGAACCTCATGATTGGTTGGAGCAGAGAAACATCTAAAGAGTTTCCCAAGAACAGGACTGAGAAACATTTGAGCACTATTTAGACTATGTTTGACTGCACACTGTTATTCTATGATGTGAAGGAATGAGATTGTTGCTGAAGGTCAGCTCTCCTTTAGAGGGGCCACATTTGCACAATGAATAGTCTCATATCACTTTTAACTACCAGAGCCTCTGTGATTGAGATCCCTACAACTCCTCTTCTCCAAGCAGGCCCCCATGTTCAAGACCCTTCTTTTGTGTCTCACCCACCTCTACCCTCTCAACCTTTCCCATGTGCAGATAAACTATGCTTTTCATTCTAACCATGCTCCTCCCCACCCATTCTTTTCTCCTGTATAGGTGTATGAATAAGTGGGGGTCCATCATCTGTGCATGGATAAGTGGAAATCTGCAAACTGAAGTGTAGCATGTGGGCAGGCATTCATGGGGATTGTTGGTGGGTGCAGTGCACATTGATGGCTAATGAAGTTCCCTTGCACAACACAGCCCTATTAAACTGCTGCCCCCTACCTCTACCCACTTCACCCCCTACCTCTTGCCTTTTTTTTTCTCCCTAAGGGAGAGAGTTGGCAGGGAAAGGGAGCTGGCTGCTATGGCAACAACAAGGAATCCTCCCTCTCCCACAGGTCTCCTTAGCAACTGGTAGCTTGGTATTGCAGTAATGAGCGTGCCCAGTGTGCCAGGCTTTGTGTCATGTTTGCCTGTACATGTGTAAGAGAGAGGATACATTTCCACGCAGGTGTATGAGTGTCTTTCAGCTTCAATATGTGGCTGTTGGACACAGTTTTCAAGTTTAAATAAGGGTTAAAATATATTTTGACAAAAATTAAAAAGCAGTACATGAAGTTGGCTTTAAAATTCCTCCTCGTATTTGACTGAAATATTAAGAACCCTTGTTATTGACTTACCTTGACATGAGTTTATTTGTCTTTTCTCTTGAGTGTTTTTCTCTGTCCCCTTTGCAGATGTGTCCCTGCAATCCTGATTTGCGTGTTATTTTTCCCCCTCCTCTCTATAATTGTGGTCATTCTCTTCTATACTGTGAAATTGCTGCAATTAAAGGGACAATCTGATGAATTTTGCATGCCGTGTGCATGGCTGTCTATGAGTTTCCTGCTCTGCTGAAATTGAATTAAACATTGAGAATGATTTTTATTAAAGTATGATCTGAGGTGTGCACTGACCTTTAGATTGTAGGAAATGAGATTCTCATTGTTATGAATGAGATTATGTGAAGCCTGAGTGTGAAAAAACTGTGTCTGCATTGATTCCATCATTGGCTGACAGTTTCTTTGTATATAGCAGAGGGAGGTTTCAGTATAATCAAATCCACATTGTGGTTGTTGGCTATTAAAGAGACTGATACAAAAATATTGAAAGACATACGCTGATAAATGCAGATTGACTTGTCCACACTTGCACGCACACATATTTTACAGATCTTGTAAAACGAGCTGTAATAGCCTTTCCAGAAATGTGTTAGTCTTTTACAAAAGCATGGCAAGCCCAGTGGAAAATGTTAGTTTGCTCCCTAGTTGAGGTGTGAAGTGCGAGCAGGCGGCCGGCCCCACAGGTGGCCCAGCCTGAACACCTGTTGTGTGAATCCTCTGTGGGAGGGTGTGAGGTCTGCCTACCTTGCAGGTCCCAGTGGAAAAACCACACCCATGCTGTACTGCTGCACGTGCTTATTCATGTGCTCACACCAACTCTGAGGCTCCCCCGTTCTGTGTGTGGGCGTCAGACACGATGCCCAGATTGTGTCCTCTTTGCGCCCACCGGAAACTCTCGGCTGTTCCTGGCATTGGCATGGCGGATTTTCCGATCCCCTATCAGGGTCTCAGATGCTCTTCTAATCTGTCAGCATCTATTTTTACCCACAAAAGCTGCGGCAGCCCTTCTTTATCTCACACCCTCCCACCCTAATGCCAACCCTTTGCTTGGCTTCAAGGTGGGCACAGCTCATAAGTTGCCAGTCATTGGCTGCAATTAGTGCACAGTCAGGCAGGAATCCCCCACCAATTCCATTACACCCCTCTCCACAACCACTTCCTGATCTGAGGCAACCAGACACACTGCCACACACTTGCTTTCCATTTTAAGCCTTTTCATAAATGGCACTCCTGCAGTGTTGTGGAATAATGGGGTCGAATTCTAAGCACCTTTCACAGTGCTTGAATCACTCTACTGTGCAAACTCAGTCTATTCAAGTACAGTTGCAACCAGGGGAATGCACACTTAAACTGTACCTATTCAGATTTGGGGCTAAGAATAAGTAAAGTTTGGTCTGGAAAAAAGTTGCCCACTGGTAAGTCACTAAACTAACCTTAAACCTCTAATGCAGTGATCCTATAAATAACAATAATTTTTCCCCCTTAGTTTCTGTAGAGCACATTTGGTCCACAAAAAAGCATTTTCTGCCAGTCCTCAGAAACTGAACAATGATGCATTAAGATGCATGCAATTCATAATCTCAGGTTTGTTTCTTTCCCAACAAGCACCACAATGTGCTTCGCATGCCAATGCAGTCGTGACCACTGCTGTGGAGGCGATGATGGCATGTGGCAGAGAAGTAACTGTTTCTCACCTCCTAATAAAAGAGACTCCTTTTTAATCTTTTCAATTTGATTGCATTCCAAAACAGGCCTGTCTGCCCATCTGTCTCTCTTAAAGAACCCTCCTAAAGGGATTTTAATCATCTGGCTCTGGGCTTCTCAGGCAAATAACTACATCTCTCTCTTTCTCTTCCACACACACATACACACACAAACAATTTTCAATTTTCCTTCTTGTACCTACTGTCAAAATTTCTCGTTTTTTTTCTCACTGATACACTGTATCATCAGAGCCTCATCTTGCCAAATATGTGCCGCCATTAGGCTCTTCAGTTGCACTTCATGTCCACCCTCAGAAGCCTAAAATTTGCCCAGCTCTGTTCCTTTTAATCCACATGGCTCTAAATTCTTTATTTCCCTTCAAAGGGACAACCCAAGCCGTAACATCAATCACAGAAAGCGAATATTTAGCTGGCGCTAATTTCCACCAATAGCCTGGAGACAGGCTTAGCTGACAAAACTCATTCCTGTGCTGAACAAAACTGCTTGTGTTGAAATCTCCCCTCCCCCTGATCCCCCCTGCCTTCTGCACAGGCAAAAACAGCACCACAATAAACACAGTTAGTGCTTCTGTTACTCCCCATTGATTTAGGCTTATCAAATGAATGCGCACCATGGAGGGATACCCTTTGACAATACATAATGGATCCATTCTGCATGAAATGGTTTGGTAATACCAATCGAGTGTGGCAAACGGCTTTACCCGGTGCCACTACAAGAACAGCTGCTGTGTTCTTAACTGGGCAAGTGCACCACACTGCTTCACCCTTGAGGTTGTTTGAATCGGGTGAGTGGTTTCTTTTTGCCGGTTCCCAGACTCTATTCACAGTTCTTAGTTTCTCACTAAGTTCTGTTTGAATGAGCGCACATTTGCCACAAGTTGGGTCTTATAAACCATTTGACCTGTTTCCATGCTCATCTGTGAGTGAGCGGGAAAAACCCTGAGTGGATACAGAAGGAGGCCTAATGAAGGGGGATGGGCAAGTTGGGGGCATTTTGAGGGTACTCCTTTGTATAGTTTAGAGGGGCCCCTTGTGGTACCTCTTATTCCCACCCCTTATGCACAGTGCCCTCCACCACAGCTGAACCCATGCCAGTCAGTCAGTTAGTTCAAATGATCCTGGACACTAAAAAAAAAACCTTGACCCCCTAAACCACCATCTTTGAGCCAAGGTGGCCAAGTGGGTGCAATTACTTAACATGCAAGGCTATAGCAGTCAGGCATTGTTGTGAGAACAGTTAAGACGTGGTTTCTTGAGCACCCATACTAGCTTCATATTGCAGGCAGATTGTGTAGTTCAATCAGTGCTTGAAGTTTGCTAAGCTTCAGCACTGATTGCCATTAAACTTCATTGATTGTTAGCACTAAAGACTCCTCAACAGTGTCTGAATTAAACTACGCTTGCATGTTTAAGAAAGGAGAACAGTGGTGCTGTTGACAAATTAAACAGTCTTAAAGCGTTACTAGGGATGGATATCAGGAATCTATGTCTGCTGCACAGTAAACATTAAACACTTGAATAGTATAATGATTAATGTATCTCTTTGGTTTGAACATATTTGCTTTCTTTCAGGTCACAAAAAGAACCTCCTGCTGCTCATTCCACCTGTGTGTTTTGGAAAAAGTGTCAACATGTCAGATTTGGTTTTAAAGATCCTAATCTTTTAATCTGAAGACAAAGAATCCCATCCTCCGAGTTGGTATTTATTGTTTAAATAACTAAATCAGCTATCAGGATTCTAAAGCCTTAATGAGAGTCTATCCCAAGCTGATTCTTCTACATCCCAGAAAGCCTTGTTCACCTTAATTGGCTTTGATTGGTCTGTAAGCTGTAACATTTACCTCTGTTGCTTTATGGCCAAATTTACTTAGTTTTGACTGAAGATTGATTAGGGATGATTTCCCTTATTTAGGTAAAAAAAAGTTGAAGATCTGCTTATGACTTCGTCTGTTCTTTTCAGTATTATGGGCCCAGGCAGTGTATCTTTCTGGAAAAGCTTAGCCACTGGTTCATTCATTATTTAGAGCCTCTTCACGAGGCCCATTGTATTAAAGGGGTATGATTTGAATAGGAAGTAGCTTCCTGGGCCCCGGCGTGTGATGTGTGTGTTCCTCTGTCATTGTATGTTTCTGTGGGCTTCATTCGTCTGCCTCAGCAAGCCAGGGGGCTGAAAAAGAATTTCCATTTTATGAATATTTAATACATAATAAAGTTTTCAATTTTATTCTGTTCAAGCTGTAGGGGTAAAAATGTTGCAAAGCCAACCCTCAAGGACAGAGCAAAGAATAAAGGTGGTTGATTTGATGGAGGCGTCAAAAATATCGTTAACATTGGCTCACTGCTTTGTCATCTACTGTAATACACACAGACATTAGTAGTACTTTACTCATACATCCTATAAGAGTTTTATATGGCCCATTTTTTCCACTTTACACACTCTCCTTATGCTGCAATACTATAGGATCATGGCACATTCAGGCTGCCTGCTGCATCTATGTTGACCTAGCATAGCTTTGTGTGAGACACCCAGCTGGGAGTGCCTCTGAATCAACTTGGGATTAGCCCAGGATTGTCTGGGATTACTCGGGGATGGAGAGGGATTAGCAGTGACTGCCTGTTTCGGGGGCGTGAGGGCCATGGGCTGGCCAAATTGCCCCTGACTCAGAGAACAGAAGGTAAACAGAACCACACCCATGGTGGACCCACCTGCAACCTGAGCTATTCTTACACTCCAAAACATGTACACATGCATAAACAGGATGACAGCAAAAAACATGTTGTAAACTATTTATCAAAAAGCCAGCAGCCAGTTATGATGATGGTGTTGATGCCGTGGCTGGCCACCATCTGAAATCTCTCAAATCTCTCTAGCAGGTGGATTCATCAGATAAAGAGGGTTTGGGATGACAAATCCCTTCAAGTTCAATGAGGCAGCTCTTCCCTTATAGGGGGATAAATTGAGATTTGAATTGGACAGGTCACACAGAGTGGCTGGGCGAAGTAGTTCATTTCTCTGAAAGATGTCCCATTTACAACCGGCTTTTGTCAAAAAGCTTGAAAGCTTACATATGTTTTAATTTTGGCATGCACAACACTTGATGGGGGATGATTTGGAATGGTATGATAGGTGGATGATCCAGAGATCGAGACAGGGAGTTGGCGCGGCACGTAGAGAAGCCGTCAGAAGCAGGGAGCGGGCATCCCCTGCGGACCTGCACTGCCAAGATGAAAGGCTGCTTAGTGTTGGAGCAGCAGCATCAAACAGCCGCCTCCTCTTGCATCCTTTTCCCCATCCCCCACTCTCCCTCCATTTCTCTCTCTGACTCTCTTGACTCTCACCACAATATGATATAGTTCTGCCGCTTCACGTTTACCCGGTTGCCATGGTTACCTAATGCCGAAGGTGTCACAGCAAGATAACCCAAGGAGGCATTCACAGATCACCTGAATTCAGCTTGCCTCCCATTTTTGTGTTTTCCTCACAGCAATTTGATTTATTTATTTCCCTGCCGTGCAATTTCACAAGAATACAAATAATCTGCTACATAATAGAGATGGTGGAAGAGTAAGAACCTCTCAATCTGAAGTGATCTTTTGTACTAGTATATTATCAAACAAGAAATGCTTTGGATTTGATATTTTCCTGCTTAATAGTCTAAAAGGCTCATGCACGAAAAAGAACAGAAAAGCAGCTACAACACCAACCATGAAGATGTAAATGATAATGAAAAAAAATAAACTTGATTTTATGAATTATTGAACCAGTGACTGTACTTGCAGGAGAAGAGGATAATGGGAAAGTAATTGGTGGCACACTTTGTAATTGAAGGAAGAGAGAATGAACTCAGAGGTGGAAAATGACTTATGTTCATAGAACTGTGTAAAGTAAAAAGAAAAATCTAGACAAGTTGAAATATGTAACACTTGGTGACAAAAGGGAATGCAAGACTGTGGTAAAGATAGAACAAGGGAGCAAAAGAGAGATAGACATTGAAGGTAGATGTCAGAGGGTTGGATACATCCATTAGCCTTGCTTGCTCCCGGCTCAATCTTGCAATACACCCCCTCCCCAATTCACAGTATGAGAGCAAAAGAGACAGGGCTGGCATTAAGCCAGACTGGCACCAACTTCAAACATAGAATACGCTCAACCTCAGTGGCTTACATCAGCCCAGTTAAAGGAAGAAGTAGGGGAGGACAGATGGATTGATGGAAATGAAAGTGAGAGGATTGATGTGCAGGAGGAGAATCTCTCAAGAATTGAGTCTCAGGTAATATCAGGTTGGATGAAGCTGACAGTGTCTTGCTTCATGTGAGCTATAGTTGTCTTCCAAACTTTTTTATGGTTTTGAATGGGTTTATTTTTTTGACTGTGCAGAGGTTGATCATTTATAGTACCTCTGTTTTTGATTTGCCTAATGTTGGACATGAAAACATAATTTAATTGTACTTGATATGGTATGTATAGGATGGACGCTTAAAAGCATTAACAACAACTGTGACTGTGATTAACTTTGCTCTGTGGAATTTTTATTTTTGGGTGTTATTGTCAATGCAAAATCATGTTATTTTCCTGTGGGGAATTATCCTTTGAATCCAAAGCAAATATCAAAACTTTTTATTCAGGTAAAGCTAGTGTGTCAATGGGCTGTGATTAATTGTGATTGGGGATTAATTGTTAATGTCCTTTGTAAAAATAATCTTATTTTCTCAGAATCTTATATCTCCAACTTGTCTGTAACAGTCACAGCCCGATGAAAAACTAGCTTAAATAAAATAATTGGTGTAAAAATTGAAATGAATTTCACATAGATTTTAATAACTTAGTTAATGTCTATGTCTTTCATCTCTCTACAGAATTCCATTCGGCACAACCTTTCCCTCCACACAAGGTTTATTCGGGTGCAGAATGAGGGTACAGGAAAGAGCTCCTGGTGGATGCTGAATCCAGATGGTGGGAAGATGGGCAAGGCCCCCCGGCGACGGGCAGTCTCCATGGACAACAGCACTAAATACCTAAAAAGCAAAGGCCGGATTAGAGGCAAAAGAGTGGGCCGTCCTGGTATTGCAGCAGGGTCTGCCATAGTGGGCCTTCCAAGCTCCTCAGACAATGGTAGCCCATCTCAGAAAGCCCTTCCTGGATCTGGAGGTTCATCAGGGACAGATGGAGAGTTTGATGCTTGGACAGATCTCCATTCCCGGGCTAGTTCATCAGCGTCAACTTTGAGTGGGCATCTGTCTCCTATTCTTGCTGAGGGAGAACCAGAAGAACCAGAGGAAGAAGGCCTGTCCTGTTCCACTTCTCCTCACCTTTACCCATCACCATCCAGTGCCTGCTCTCCATCCATGGGGGCAGGGAATCATTGTCCTCCTCTTGAGCAGCTGCCTCAGCTGGCAAACCTAACAGGGGCCATAAGTTTGGATGAGCAGATAGCGGAGGATGGTTATCATCATCACCGTCGTCAGCAACACCAGCAGCATCCAGCTGTTGGCAGACATAAGCACCAAACTCCTGTGTACCACTACAACTCTGGAATGAAGAGGCAGGGTTCCTATGCTGAAGGTGTATACAGTGCAACAGGCATGGGAATGCTACGCCATCACTCACCAATGCAGACTATTCAGGAGAACAAGGCGGCCAGTTTCACTGGAACCACACGAGCATACTCAAGCACTAATGCGCTTCAGAGTTTACTAACTGGTGGTTCTGCATGCCAACAATACTGCTCTAAAGACATGATTATGGGACAAGAGAGGGAAGGCCATCCTATGATAGGTCAAGCCAGTAATGGAGTAGGATCCAACCATCACAACCACCAACCAGTCCACCACAATGGACGTCATAGCCATAACAGAACTCACAATCATTCTTCTAGTCATAATCACAACAATGTAACCAACCACAGCTCACCTCACAGCCTCGCTCACAATGGTCACAGCCTCAGCCAGAGCCATACTCACACACCACCCAGAGCTGCATCTCTGACCCCACAAGGAAACAACAATCAGTTACAGACTTACAGTCACAAAGCTCCCTACTTGTACAGCCCCCCATCTCATGCTCACCTCCCTGCTTCTACTACCCTCCCTCCAAATCCAGCAGGTATGCTAGGCATGCCCCAGGACTCATGCCACGTGGCTTCTACCCCACACCCTCGTCACAACCACTACCCAGACTCACAAAACCAGGGTATGACTAATGGACCATATCACTATGGCCTCCATGGCCAGGCAATGAGTAGTGCCGCTATCAACTACCATGGCTATCACCAGCCTCACCCTCATGAGAGACTACCAGCTGACCTTGACATTGACATGTTTCATGGTAGCTTGGACTGTGATGTGGAGTCCATCCTCCTCCATGATATTATGGATTCTGGGGAAGACATGGACTTTAACTTTGACTGCTCCCTTGCCCAGGGGGTAGGCATTGGCATGGGAATGGGAATGGGTGTGACTATGGGCATGGGGATGGCAATGAACGGACTAGCTGGTCCACAGCAAGCCCACAGCAACCAGAGCTGGGTACCTGGCTAAAATAATAAAAAAAAATACTCCCTATTGTCATGCAGAACTTGCCTACCCATGAAGCACTGTGTCCGACTGTGACATTCCTGACTTAAAATAAAGTCTATAGGACCAACACCCCCTGTCTCTTTGTTGTCTTGACAATTATTCTGTCACCCCTCCTCTTTTGATCCCCTTCTTACTGAGAGATCTAGTTCATGTCAGATTACTTTTTTCTTGTATCAGCTGTACTGTGATGACAATCTCTCAGCTGTGCTTGCCCAGCATCGCTTCTCATTTACCATGAGAACTGAACTCTGAATGCACTTTATTGCAAGTGGGTCACATCTCACGGTGCAATGCCTTCACAGAGCAGCTCAGGCAGAGCTTGGCATGTTTTATAAGGTGGCTGCCGTATCTGACTTGAACAAATAAGGAAGTTGTCTCATAAAAGCGTCAGTTCTAGAAATAAGACAAATTTAAATTGGGTTTTTAATGATTGAGAGTGTTTTTGTTATCCTTAGATGTTTGCAAGTAGACTTTGGAATCCTCATATAAAATCTTTACCTTAAACTATGAACATCGCCACTCCCGAATTTGACCAAAGTTTCTCAAAATTTAAAACAGAAATTGGTGTCTTTGACACGGATAAACAATAAAATTTCAACACATGGCATAGTTAAATAAGTCTCCATTTTACCTGTGTAATAAATAAACTTACTTAATCTGAAGTGGAATCAATTTATTTTAGCAGTTATCCCTCCCCTTAACTTAGTATTTGGTGCTTTGAATTTTCTCTTAGGTGAAACATTTAGTAAATGCCCCTTTGCCATTGGTTTGAAAATCCTGTCACCATGTCATTAAATGGATGCTATCATTAGTGGCTAGCTTGCAATTTAGTGAATTAAAATGTCATATCACCTTGTTTCACCTGGGCTTCTTGTACCAGCCTGTCTCCCCTCTATCTGTCTGCTGGTGGAGACAAAGTGACCATTCCTCACACCAAGCCATTAATGTTGCTTGATTGAAATTCAGCATCTTGCTTTTAATCTCCAAAGTGTTGCAGCAGCATTGTGTCATTATTGAGACTCTAACGTGTTGTCCTTTCTTGCTCACCCCCACTGTCCCAACCATTACTCGCCTCTCCAGCATAATGCACCAAAAGCTCTGAGACAAAATGGTGATTAACTTCAAGTCACTCTGCCTACTGTCCTGCTCTGAGAATGGCCAATGTCACTGTCCACTTGCCCATTCAAAAAGGATCATAAAAAAGTAGAAGAGAGACAAAGAAAGAACACAAGCCTATTGTTGCAGTGAGATCAGTCAGTCTCAGTTTTCATGCTCTTTGGATGTGTGTATGAAAATTAGTATTGTATTCATATCGTAAATCATCTGCATTTTCTGTGTTATGTTCTCATGTTTTCAGTGCTAATACCCTGAGCTTCAGATATCCAAACAGGTGCAAAGGGAGATATTAAAGGAGAAAAAAGCATTCGGTCTGAGTAGCACGAGTCTGCATCAAACAGGGTTTTAATCCCACACAATCATCCACATCTAGTTTTTGTGTGTTTATTCTGTTGTCTTGTAGTCGATGTTGTTGTATTGTTTAAAATCAAAGGGCCAATGAGGACTGGACTGATTAAGAATTGAATTTGTTGGTAAAATTATGTTGGTTTAGTGCAGTACGACCTTCCTAAACTCCAATAGCGTGCAACCCTCCTATTTGTGCTCTGCTCAGTTGTTTCTGTTTTTGTGAGTGGGGTGTCTGCAGAATGTTTTTCACTGGCCTTCAGGGAGGTAAAAAAGTGGGCACCCCATTCTATGCTTCCCTCAAGGAGAGCCCCTTTTTTTGGTAACCACACAAAGAAAATGTAGGGGGGTTGAAGATGTAGTTGGGGTTATTTTTACAGCCAAAGGTCAAGCACGGCACAGACTATCAGACCCATTAATGAGGTTAATACATTTATTTCAGGCCCTTTAGCTGCGCTGGTTCCAGTTAATCTTTGTGGATAATGCGTTGAGTTTTATAGGTATCCAGGCCTCACAAAGCAGTTATGTTATGCTCTATGCTACAGACGTTTAGCAATCCCTGCTATTGGAAAGAGAGTTATATATGATGTCTAATTTTCTTATATTTATTTATCAAAGAAATTGGTCTCTGCCGTTCCTAAATGTGATAGATGTTTTAGTCTAATCTTGTTCCTTCTCTTTTTTTCTAAGATGACTCTCTCCCTTTGCCCATTTTATTGACTTTTATTTTGTACAAAATCTATATATTAAAAAAATGTACAATAGTTTTTAAAAATCTCAAAAGATTATCAGTTTTGTTGTCTATTTCTTTTTTAAGAGAATGTATCTCATCATCTGGTGACTGTTAAATAAATGAAATTTAAAGGAAAAAAGGCATTTTTGTCACATTTGTTTGAATAAAATTGTGCTGGGATTTTTTTTTCTCAAGAAAACACAGCAAAGTGACCTTATCCTAAGAATTCACAGTTTCAGTTGGATTTTGCAGAACTTATTCATGCTCCTCAAGTGCTTCTGTAACTAGTAGAATGAATGTGAGAATCCTGTTAAATATTTCTTTGTTTTGTATTTTATTTTTAAAATATAACTTCTTGCATGCAATAAGTCTAATGGAACTCATGTTTGATTGGTCAACATGTCACTGTATGGGAGACTGAAGGGGTAATAAAAACAGAGGAGAAAACTAGAACAGTCATACAGATGAAGCATTTCACGCACAAAGGAAACCACGAGAATTAACTGAGAGAATATTTGTATGTGTGAACAATACTTCCTCACACAAAGAGAAGGCAAGGATGCTACAGCAGAGTTGTGTGCAATGAGGTGGGTTTGTGTGTGTCATAAGGCTTGTTATGGCCAGCGAATCAGTAAAGGTTGGCCACAGCTGTCCGGGTCCCATTGGAGGTGTTTTCACAGGAGGAGTGTGCAGCGCTTCAGTGCCATACTGCCAGGCCTCAGGGGAGCCCCCACCTCTACACACACACACACAGATACCACACCAAATGTTGCGCGCACACATTTGAAAATACCATAAATTCACACGTTCACACAAAGAAGTGCAGAGCCCAGTTATTAAACCATACATAGACACACAGTTGAACAGATATTTCTCACTTAGATGTACAGTTTTAATTGACTCCACTTGGCAAATCTTCTCTGTAGGGAAAAAAGTGAGAAGTAGAGAGAAAGAGAACAACAAGGGTGTTGAGAGAAGATGCCAGGCTGCTTATATTTAAAGCTAAACATATCTCACAAAAAAGTACACAATTAAAAATGGTTCAGACGGTTAAGAGGTGTGATGTCCTCAGCCATGATTCACTAACTTTATAAGATGTTTTAGAATTTTACAATTAGGCTAAACCGAGTGTGACTGAGTGTAAGCGAGACTGAGAGCCTGGCGCAAGGCCAATGTCTCACTCTTCTCTGACTATCTCCTGAGAGACGAAGATTTCGGGGCAGACAGGAAGGCAGCCCAGTCCAGGTGCGGTGCCTCGGGGACGTTCTGCTCTTCTGTTCCTCATTATCAGAGAGGCAGAGAGAATCTGAGTTACAGTACTATTATTCATCCACTCAAGCATCTGTGAGCTGGTCCTTCCTTAGCTGGTGTGGTGATACTGTTGCTGAGACCGCCCTTGGAGCTAAGGGCTGGCTGGGGACACTGTTAATTGCTAACAGACAGACCCACCCAGGCAAGACTCCAGGGTACACATGTCCTTCGGAGTTTTTGAGGATTCAGCACTTCTCACTTTTAAGGAAACTGCAAAATAAAGATCTGTTACATCTCAAATATCCGAAAATAGTACATTTAATTTTAGTGTACAGTTTCATGTATTTGTAAGCAACTGGACATTTCATCGGTATTAAAGAAGTTTTACTGAGCAGCATAAACCTTTAATTTAATTTCTCTTTTCCAAAATATTTAACATACAAATTATAGGGGTGTTGTGATCATGAAGGCAACGTAAATTAAGAAAATCTAGATATAAATAATGTTACTGAACATGTTGTGGGGTTGTCCTGAAGATTCCAAAGACTTTCCACCAAATGGACTCCATATGGCAAAAGATTTCAGAAGGAACAGAACCACTAGGGAAGACAAGCTGCTGAATGAACTGTTGAAATTGGGAGGGAGAAAAACATTTGAATATTAAAGCAAAGTCAACAAGTTTCAATCTGTTCAAAATTATTTGCACAGCAATTTTTATCCAACATATGCAATGTAGAATTCTTTATAGGGTTAAAACTAAACAATAAACGCCCACTAAGTTCAACAAAAACAGAAATCTAATGTAGTCAAAGATTTTGCTCAAAAAATAAGTTATCTAGGTTTTGAATTAACTTTTTAGATAGATGATAGCTCAGAAAGCATTTTATCCAGACAAGAATTAGGTGCAAGGATGGAAGCGTGTCATATTTTGTAACTTCTATGTCACAACCTGAAACTTTAAACCTCAAGCTGCTTTGTGGCTACAGCTGTTAGCATCTCTAATTATTAGTTGCCATCAGCTTGCTTAACCTTTGGATGAACACTTGTCCAACCAGGTGAGTCAGAGAACACTTGTAGTGCATCTCTAGTTCTGTACATTTCTTTACAGATACTTTAAATGCTGCAGCAGGTGCGTTTGGTAGCAACTGCATGGAGCAGCTGACTAACATCATCTCAGAGCTTTAGCTAATCTCAGAGCTAACTGAATCTAGTGCATTTTGTGCATAAAGCTTCTCTCTACAACTGCTTCTTCTAATGTTAAATGTATTGTCTGATTCTACCTTTCTATATAGGTAGCTCATTGAAAACGCAATGCAAAAATTCCCAGCTGCAGAGCTAAAGCTACCTTTTGTGTATAATGACAGAGATATAATACAATTTTATTGGCCTGTCAATACACCCCATTTTCTGTGGAGAAGAACTTTAGACAGCAGTCATTCATTTAGCTTGCCATCTCACATATTTCTTCTGCTATTCAACTCTCAAAGGGACCAACAGGATCAAGAATATTGTCAAAAAAGAGGTGTTAAAATGACGAAAAACCTCAAAGGCAGATGGGTAGTGTTAGAACAGGTTGTCAGAAAGGCCTCGGAGGATTATGGGTTGAAAACAGGGTTGAAAGCTGAGGGACTGAGCAGCACCTGGACAACAGTTAGACAACACATGATACAACTGTGATGATGAAGAGACAGAAACCTTTCTTTTAATACAAAAATGTCAACTTTTAGCATAGGCCTGCCCCAAAAAATAAAATCAAATTCAAAAACTTTTTAGTTTAGTGCTTTTGGTTGGGACTTTCTAATAGTCTTATAAAATTTGGGGGGAATGACAGCGCAAAATAACATGTCAAGATTGAGCTTTCTGAAACAGGTCTGATGATGCAGTTCCTGTAAAAAGAGCTTTTGTTATAAAAAACAAACAAATGATGTGAAATCATTCTAAATTTCTATATATATTTACTTTTCTTATCAGTATTTACTTTGTTATATATTTAAGTAAAAAACTGCCTTTGTAATATTTTGTTAGCTTTTCTGACTGGACTGTTTGATACATCAACATAGTTCCCTTGTTGATTTAGTGTCAGTTCTTGACACAATTGTCTTGGCAAAACAGGAACCACCAACATCATGATCCATTAGCAGTTCAGATCAAGCTGCATTTAAAAAAATGAAAGTAGAATAAAATACAAATTGCATGACATTGCAGTTCTTTCCCAAGGTGATTGACCATTCTTGTTTTCTTTTTATAAAAGAACATTTTCTACCAAAGACATTTTAATTTGGAACAGAAGGGAAAGAATTGGAAGAACTGCTGATGGTTCAGTTCTTAGTGACCCAGTTTGATGTGATTTTGGTGCACAAATACATCTCCTTTAAGAGTAATGCAATCCACATTTCATAAGTCTAAATCCCAGCTGTAAATGCATGTTTTTTTACTGCTATTTCATTTGATAAGAAGACATTTTATTTTTTGATGATAAAAAAATCTGTCTTTTTTGATTACTTGTTTATACAGTATATTAGCATAGTGAAGGATGAGCACTACCAACATACATGTGTTGATTTTGAGCTGAACTAGTAACAATGATAAAGCTTAACTCAGTATGTTTCAAGCTTTTAATGAACTTGGTTCTTTAAAAAACAGACTCCAAAAGGTCCATCTCATCTTGTTTAGCCCATCAAAATAAAACTGATGACATAGCACTAACATCCCCTGGTGTCCAAGGCAGCAGAGTTCTCCCTGATTAAAAGAAAATGACCTACCATGAAATCCCCCTGATGTTCCTCTTCTTTACGTGTTATTAAACCAATCACTGTCCTTAATGACTCCACACAGCCCTCCTGCCTCCTCCTACTTTACCCCATTTCACCTTTTTTCTACACAGACAGATCTAATCAGATATGTTCTCTTCCCCTCTGCTATGATCCACTCATCAGGAGTGGAAGATGAGGCGAAGTCTATGCATAGATGGAGGAGGGGGGTGGGGTGACCTAAAGCTATGATGACATAATTAATGGCAAATTAATGCTCCACCTGAGCGCCACCATCACCTCTTTTCCCTCTTGTCTTTTTTTCTTGTCTTCTTATTGCTATCTCTTTCCCTCCAACACACATGCAGCCTGCTTCATCCCCTCTATCTAACCACATGTGGCCTAATCTCACACGTGGGGGAGCTCATCTCAGCAGCAACTAACTTAGCTCACTTGCACACAGTACAGTGTGGAGTACTAATGGGGACTGGGGGGTGGGCTGGTGGGGTGGATAGCGGGGCAGGAGCCTGATTGCTGTCTCTAATTACGGCTTGATACTAAAGAGTAATTAATGAGTTTGTGGCTGGTGGTAGCAGCTTTGGAGCGCCAGACTCGATTGCAGGTAATAAGAGCTGTTTTTGCCGAGGCCATGTACGATCCCGTGGGATGAGCACGCATGCAGTCACACACACACATACACACACACACACACACACACACACACACACATACAGCGTGATTACACAGTTTAATATACACTCTGCTCTATCTAATAATTTTCTTTACTGAATCATTCCCTCAGGAGGAAAGATAAAAAATGGAAACATCAAAGCACATACCAAAATAAGTTTTTCCAAAGTGTAAAAATACCAAAAACACATAAACTTGTTCTAAGTATTTGAAATTATACTAAGTAACAGACATTTTTAATGTTTTTGTTGCCATTGCTGCAGACTACAGTATCCGTGTTTATTTTTTTGTGATTTGTCTAAAGTTTTATCACTAGACATTTGTGTTCATGTATCATTTGTGGAGTCTGTTACAGATTCTAGTCATCTCTGTTTCACTGACAAATCCATTTATCCCCAGCCTTAACCTTTAGCTAACATTGCATTACCCTTGGTTAACATTATTTCCCATTTTATTTTGTAGAGCTTAACCCTATTGTGCATTCCTATCAGTCTACTTCCTGTATTAGTCTCTCATCAGGTTTCAGTCCCTAATTAAAACACCTGCACTGCATTTGTCATCACAGTCATCATGTGTCCTGCTTTGTTCATTGTTAGATCCTCTGTGTGTTTCACAGTGGATCTTTGTGTTTTTTTGCTCACTGCTTTTGGTTTATTGTTTTTCCTGCCTTTTGTTCAGTGGTGGGATGGTGTTGGGAATTCCAGCTCATTCGAGTTCACCTGAAAGAGCTGCCTCTCCTGGCTGCCATACTGTTCCTCATTTAGAACCAGAACAAACTGGTTCCATGATCCACGGCTCGTGTAAGCTAGTGATGCTGCTACTGAGTCTGCTTGTACAACCTAATGGTATAAACCCTGCATCGTGTCACACCTGATCAGCTGTATGAAAACAAAACAAAAAAAAAGCTGTCAGAGATCGGGGCTCTCATGAGCCGACACACGGAGCCGGTTCATATGTGAATGACACTTCACTGTCCCCTTCCTGCCTCGCGAACCTACAATCAGGTCATTTCAGCTCATCTCTGTCACACTTGGAATCGAAACACATACCGTAAAAAAAAAATAAAAGCTCTCTCGTAAATTATTTCACTTCATTTAAAATTTTCTGAAGAACAAAATATAAGTGGATTTAATTGATCTAGACTGGACTGTCTAACCAAGAGCCCAAATCTAAATATTTTATAGCTTATATATTTAGATTTTAAATGCTGTCTTTAGACGTAAAATATGTCTGAAAATACAGACTTGCATTTGATGCAGCTTTTTTCTCAGATATTTATTAATATATAAAAAAGAAAACGCTGTACATTTTCAAACGCTGATCAACATCTTACTTTAAAATGTCACCTAATTGCAGCGCTCGCAAAAAAACCGACAACTTCAAAATTTAAACCTGTTTAGGTTTGATGCTTGAACCGTTCTCATATGATACATGAAAGAAATGCTTGTTTGTTAAATTTCAGGCCAATAAAATAAAGCTAAAAGATAAATATGTGTGCACGTGTTGTGTGTGTATTGCTGCAGAAGACAAAGAAGGAAGGGAAATGAAATGTGTGTCTGTGTGTGTGTGTTTGTGAGGGGTTGTGGGAAAAAGGGATAGACAGCGTGCTGAGGAGTGTCTCTAATACAGGGGCAGCTGCAGTGCAGTTAATGAGGCCTGCAGTCGAAAGCCCACTGAGTGAGCATTTGTGTGTGCGTGTGTGTCTCATGGGGAGATAGAGACTGTAAATGTGTGTGTTGCGGTGAGTTACCCAGAGTGCAGTCTTGCTTGACCCAGAGTCAGTCTGTCACCTGGAAGCAACGGGCCTCAGAGAGGAGGGAATACGAGGGAGCACGCAAGAATGAAACAGAGACAGAGAGGTAGAGTTTTTTTTTTTTTTTTTTTAAATGGCGGCAGCTCTCACTCAACTGGATAACTGCAGCAGACTTTCAGCATGGCTGCTAACAAGCTCTCTGTCTCTTTTTCAGCCTCTTTCTCACCCTCTGCTTTCTTTCTTCTCTCCCTCTCTCTCTCTCTCTCTCTCTCTCTCTCTCTCTCTCTCGTTAGACCTCTGTTTCTTTGCCCTTTCCAAAGTGGCACTTTAATGAACAGAGTGTGTGCATTCAGTGGCCAGGTTACCATAAGAGATGCCTCAAAAGAGCTTCTCATTATTAGGCATATGTAAAGAGACACAGACAGAAGAAAAGGAAGGGCTCTGTGAGAGAAGCTCCAGCTTTTCACTGCTCACCCTCACGGGGAACGGAGCTGACAGACAACACGAAGCCCACGACCTTCACAGTAGCATTTTACTTGCTATTAGCTGCCCTTACACTGACTCTTTAATGGACTTTATTTTCACACGACTAAAAGATAATGACAAAGCTGCACTAGAAAAGAAAACAGTTTTGACTGAAATTGTGTTTATGAAATATTTGAACATTTTGACAAATGAAATTGGTGATTTTATTTCGATCATTTGTTTTATAACATTCACCACTCTGTAGCAGCTTGGTTAAGTCCGTCCACTTGTTTATTATTTAATGCAAACCTTTCTATAGAAAAAGCAACACATATAAATAAGCTTTGGTTTTCAAGACAATGTTCAACTTGGACATTATTTTGAAAAGACCCCCAGGCAGTTATTTCATATTTTAGACTTTATCTGAATAAATGAACAGCAAATCAAAACTCGAGTGGTGCAGATGTTTACCACATCGAATGTATCACCAGAACAATCTGTTGCTTCAAGTGTTGGACAATTTGGGAAGATTCGTCCATGCACAATATAAACACACAAATATTTGATACTAACTTCATGTGCAGTTTCACAGAAAGTCCTGTGATGTAAATAAAGTAAATGATGTCATGAAGAGGTCGAGATCATGTGATCACATTCCCAGGTCACGTCCTGTTTATGATATCGTTCTCCTATAAAGTCCGATTGATTTCTGACAACAATACAATCAAACTGTTATAAACCTCAACTCTGGCTCAAAATTGTCTTTCGTGTTTCTTCCCTTTATTTTATTTCTAGCTTTCTTCTCCACATAATTTTATATTTAAATATTCATAAGATTCCTCTGAAAAAAAAATCTAGCTTAGCTAAATTAGATATTTAACTAATTTAAATGATTTTAAACCTTTAATGAAATGTGGATGGAATCATTATAGGAATTTGCATTATGGAAACACAAATGATCATAAACAGAATCATGAACCTTTTGAGTTTATACTGGCTTCATGTTTTTCAGTAAAATATGTAAAACTATGGAGGTGGATAGAACAGAAGATGATAACTGAGTAGTTTTAGTGACTTTGCCAGTGGAGAGGTCTTTTCAGAACAACAGGGGTCCCTCTGGTGTTAGCAGAGGTCCCTGTGGTGCAGCTCAGCCATGGGGTTGCCCATCAGGATGTACAAGAGAGTGTCTGCAAGCAGAACATGTATGATGGCGGACTTTCCCTTTTTCTTTTCAGCCTGTAAGAGTAAAGCCCTAACAGGCAATCATAGTGGAGGAGGGTGCATGTGTGTGTGTGTGTGTCTGTGTGAGGGCATCCATCACAATATTGCCCACCCCAGGGCCAGTTTCTCACAAACTGGAATTATAGCGTTAGAGCATTGACAGTTGGACACACTGTCACTCAGAAATGTGCACAATATAGACAAATCCACAAAATATGGCTCAGCCAGAATTCCCCTCTGAAAAAAACAAAAAACAGACACACAGAAGGCCACGTCGGTACCTTCACACACTGCCTCTACACATGTACTAGACACATTGCCTCATGCACAGCCTTCAGTCACATGCTTTCACCACATTCACAAGCACACACAAACCTTGCCTATTGGTGTCCCCTGAGCTGCAGCAGCAGCTTGCAGACAGACAGAATACAGTGTGTAATACAGAGCAGAGTGGTGGTGGTGATGTGGTGGTGGTACTTCCATGCCAACAGGAGTGGTCCAGTCTAGACAGAGGCAAAAAGACATCTCATTAGCCCTTCACTTTCTCTTTCCTCCACAGCATCCGCTGACTAGCAGCCTGTCCTCACTCGAATAGAGACGAGAAGAAGAGGGAGAAAAATGGAGAGAGGATTGAGCAGGTGGGACACAAAGCAGACAAAGAGAAACAAAATCAGACAGAGAATGAAGAAGATGGGATGAGAAAGAGGGGAGGTGGGAGCAAAGGAGAGAAAATTAGACAATGATCTTAGTAATAATAGTTTTGATCCTTTACAGGAAGCCTAATCCTGGAGGCTCCTTCTATCTTTCTTTCTCTCGGCATCTCTCATGCTCTTTCTCTCATTCAGTCCCACAGCTGCCCTCCCTCTTGTCTTCCCTCCTGCTGCTGTTTCACTCTTAATTAATTTCTCACTACTCACCAGAGCCCAGAGCTGTAGATCTCCTCCACCAGCCTCTAAGACTGCTCTCAGATCAGTGCTCACATTGCCTCTCAGCCACAGCATTTCACATCTGCATACTTTTACTGATTCTGACTTCAAATCAGTGCTGAAGGTAAGTCCACACCATGACATTGCCACAAGGAATAGACCTACACTTAAATTAGCTTCACTTGCACAAGTCACTGGTAAAGTATGAGCTCTTGCCTTGCAGAGGTCAGCTGATGTTCTTCTCTGAAGAGTAAAAAAACTTGTAAAATGTATTAAAGATAACAAAAAAACAAAATGTTGCAAGATTTAAAGGTTTATTCAAATTATATATTGTTTTCTTTTTATTTTTGTATATTTGGCAGCCTCTCTGTGGTGGAATTTATTCAGTTTTAGAGCGGCTGGAAACACTGTTCTTTTACAGCAGATTGGTGTTTTCTGAAAGAGTACAACATGTATGTTTCTGGTTTGTGGGAGAAAACTCATATGTGCATGAGCAGAGCTGAATGTTGAACCTGCTACACAGTGAAGACTTTCTTAGAAATTTGCTGGTATACTTGAATCGACGTTCTAATGGTGAGAACGCTTGACTCAGCCTCAGCAAAGCAGCTCTAACCATTTACATTAACATTGATAAGTTTACCACCAGGTACATACTTGTTGTTGGATGCAGGGTTTTCTTTTCATCATGTAAAACACTTCTCATTTCAACTAAATTTCACCTTGGTTTCAAGTGCAGAACTGTTTTGAGTCTTTTGAAAGAGCAAATAATTTTCTTTGGTGCAAGAAAAGAGTCAAGGGAATATCGTAACAGAAATGAAAACAAAAATTGTCACATTCAGAGGTCGAACATGCCTGAATCTGCACCTGTGCAATAAGAAAACTGCACACAAACTCTGACACACTTACCCCTTTAACCTTTGCCTTCCTTCTTAATTCTCTAGCTGTGGTAATCCTAGCCCAAGGCATACCCTAAAGTGCTCACTGAGGCACTTTCTGCTAGCCTCCTAATGCATCAAGAAAAGAGGAAGAGGTCCTGATCCAAGGTTTACAGCCATCTACCCTCCCTCTAACAGAAACACTTGAACCTCTGGACACAGGCTACTCCTTCTGCAGAAATAGAGAATCCTTTATTTCAGTGCATTCTATGGCAGTAATTATTGGGAGAGTTTGTGGAATAAAAGCACAATAAACAAAAAAAAAAAAAAAGAAAAAATCAGCAGTCGCTCTCAAGGTCGTTGTAAGGACTGTGTAAAAGTGGGAGGGGAAAATGCATTGATGAGCACAAGGTCATATGAGTACTGTGACCCTCTCAGTTGAACTAATAACTAATGGCCTTTTGGTTTGACCTTTGACCTCCCCTGTTGCCTCCAACTGTGCTACCGAACAAATCCTAAATGGTGCTTCACACTCTGAATGTTTATCTCTCCCTTTAGAGACCGTTTGACCTCTCCCTGTCAGCGAGGAGACTGAAGTTACATGCATATTCTCCGCTTTGTGCTGTAACCTGATTATCTTAAATGCCATGTCACAAGAAACCTGCTTTGCTCAGCTCGAGATGAAGGATGAAGACAAAGATGGTGCACACTGCTAGTTTTCTTCTGGGTAAACTTGATGTGCAGACTGTATGGGATTTTTAACATTAAATTTTAGTATGTGCCTAAATATAACAAAGAGAAAAAAATATCGCCGTGCATTAGTGCAGAGAGGAACGAAAACATCATTACTCAAAGCAAGCGTGGATCCAAAGACTTACACAACTGAAAAGTTTAAATAACTCTTCTCCTGTTCCAGAACAACAAACTGCAGCATTCACTCTCATGGGCACATAAACATATTTTATTCAGTAATTGTTTTTTTTTGTGCACGTTTTTGTTTCTCTCTCCTTTCGTCCAAACTTTGCTCTGTTCCAGTTGCTCACTTTGGGTGATTGCACTTTGGTAGGTTACGTCTATTTTTTTTTTCTCCCATAGGGCCTCATCCACTTGCACTTTCATTATTTGTCACTTCTTCTTCAACAACCTCTCCTCTCCTTGGCCCTCCTCTCCTCTCCTTTCCTTCCTTCCACAGTTAAATGAGCCACAGGGGAGCATTTAAGAAGCCTAAACCCAGCAGCTGGAGCTTCCAGCTGGGTTAGAAGGAGAAAGAAAGAAGGAAAGCGAGACTGCATTCCGTTTCCTTGTGGAGAAAACACAGAGCAGAACTTACTTGGAAAGACACTTTTGCTTAAATTTGAAATGTCTACTGAGTTCCTGCACATCTTTTTGCATACAGTTTCTTCATACATATCTTACTTTCCTCATAAAACCATGTCTCTTTACATATTTACACCCACATGCATGTCTTTGACACTCAGATCTCCGGTTAGTTCTGTTAATACCTCTGGTTCAGAAAAAGATTTAGATCTTTTCCAAATATAAATAACCTATGTAAAACAATAAGATTATAAAATATAGACACAAGACAATATTTACAAGGCAGTTACAGTTTATGAACCATATAGAAAACGTTAAAATCATGACCACAAGTAATTACTACCAGGATTTTGGTCAATTTCCCAGAGACAGAGTTAAAATAAAGAATTGTTGGTAGAATGGTAACTATATGAGAAAAGAATCCTAAGGATAAATACTTTAGTACCTTTTATCTCTTTTAACATACAAAATCCAGTGAACGGTGTCTGAAGTAGCTAAATCTGCTCCACTCACATGAACTTGTTAGTGTTTTATGATTGCTAGCATTTATCCACTTATATTTCATCAGTAAGAATATTTGTAAGTCAATTTAATTCCATCCAAATAACTGAGCAGGGCTTAAATCGAAGATTCTTACATCCTCTGATATGATAAAAATCTGTCCGATCAGATGACAAGTTGCTAAATGCAAATTTCAACCCATTTTAAGTCCCATCACATAGTATCAAAGCTTCTAATTAATCTTCCTAATATTCTTATCTAAAAAAATCTAAAGATTATGCTGTCTGGAATTAAAGAATACTTTCACCTCAGCATGGACTTGTTTATGCCACTGCAGTCTAAGAATGCAATCGCCAGTAAAAATCTTGTTGTAGGAAAACATGTCAGTTAAATTTCTAAAAGAATCACGAAAAGGTGATTAATGAATAACTTGATCAGTTTTATTATTTTAAGTCTATTCTAAACTTAGCACAAAAAGTATGACAATTTACATTTGGTTGATTATTTCTGTTGTAACAGGCATTTCAGCAACAGATCTTTTACTATTGGATTCAATATTTTCTCTTAGTACCACATTTGTGAGGAAAATGCACATGTGGTTTGAGCAGCAGAGCTGCTAGAGGAATGTTGTTGTTTCAGGAAGCGTTGTTACAGCAGAAAAGAAACATTCAATCAACACATTATATTATTTTTTATGCTAAATGTAAATTCATTGTGGGTTATTTGTTGGCTCAAATACTTCCAAACAGAAAATGCTTCTTGCTGTAATATTACAGATCACTTGCAGAAATTTAAAGAAAAAAGAAACACATGCAAGATGCTAATCTGTTATCTATACCCATACTTTTTGATTCATGGCAAAAAAAACCAGCATTTCTTTTGTTCTTACACTTATAATAAGAATATAATGTCACATAATATAATTTAAATAATAATTTCACATTCAAAAACTTCTATCAGATAAATCAGTTTCCAAGAATTCACAATAGCATCTTCATTAGGATTTAAAAAACCCAGAGGTGAATTGAAATCATCTGACCAATTCTGTACATGTGGGGGGGGGGGGGGGA
>SSNP01000033.1:1091659-1174877 GCA_006937955.1 Pachypanchax playfairii
GGGGGGGGGGGGGGGGGGGGGAGAAGAGGGAGACAAGGACCGCCTCCCTCAACATCCCACCAGTGAACACTGACTCTAATTGAAAGGTCTATAAAATATAGATAATCTTTGCTGTGGCCTCTTCGTTGTCCCCCCTCACATTCTCCTCTTTGCTGTTCCCTTCAGTCTGCCTGCTCGAGTGATTCAACATCAAGATCGCACGCAGATGTCGTGTTAGCACGTATATGCCCCGCTGCACACTGGGTATATATGGAATGGTTCAATGATCATTTGGTCAGTGTGTAGGCCAGAGGAAGCAACTGCTCCGAAAGATAAGGAACAAAAGTGCACAGATAGACGTGTAATAATGACATGTAGTAATGTGTAACATGAGCAGAGGTTGACATGGTTTTTAATGTATAAATGTTTAACACAGTTCATTTGTTTTCTACATTTTTCCAGCTGTCACTTTGAAATACTAACTGGAAACAATGAGAAATAAATGTGGTACGGAAGCCCCCAAATGGCAAGCAAAAATTTTTTTAAATAATTTCATTAATTTAGATTGTTGAGACTGACTCTTTTTCTCCTTTGTCATTTCTCTTTGTTATTTATGAGCAAATTTTAAAATGTTTCAAAAATATGTATTTATTTTCTCATTTGTATAAAATTGGCTTTTTCATTTTTACATGTCATTAAGTCTGATGTGAAAGCCTTTTTGGACAGACTTAGAAAATCAGATCCTAGTTTCTTTGTTTACTTTTCAAAGTTGGAATAAAAATATAATTTAAAATGTAAGAAAATAAATACTTTGAAAGCTGTTGTCACCCCTCCAAAATACAAACTATTTTCATCTGTTTTTTCATGAAGTCACGAAACACAAAACTTCCAGAAAATGTGCTATTTTACCTTTTAGGGTTTTTGCAGGGGCACATATTTAAAGTTAACTGAAAAATCTGAACAATTCATTGAAAATTCTCAAAAAAATTGCTGATAAATGTAACCAACACTGTGTCAGGAGGTGAACAGTGCTGTCAAGTTCTAAATGCAAATGTTAACAGCACGGAAAATGTTAATGATGCTGTTGTTAGCAACTGAAGGTGGACAGACTGAATCTGAAAAATAATTATCCATTAGCTTTGCAGGGCTTTTTCTTTTCTATTGATTACAGATTTATAGCATAGTTAGCATGCTTAGCCAAAAATCATCTGCTTGAGCACAACAAAGAAGACCCACTTTTTAATTATGTTTTTTTTTACTTGCTGTGTACTTCAAAGCCAATACGATGGTTTATTTTTAATTACGAGCTACTTTTGGCCTCAGCTTTATGTTGCAATAAGTTACTTAACTTCAACTGTCGCCTGAAACATTTACATATTATACAATGTGAACATTATATCTTTATTTCAAAACATCCACTACGTTTGATGTGGATTTAGAGCCAAATGCCTCGCAGGTGTTTCTGTTCACAGACTTTTATCTTGACTTGAAAATTAAATATTTCAGAAAAACATGGATCAATCAACTTTGATGTCCATTATGCCAGCCAATTAAATTCAAAGATACAGGATTGTCTGAACTGAAAAGCAACATACAGTAATGCCTGTATAGTGTGAAATCTGAGAAACATGCATGGATTTTGGTTGTCTAGTGGGTTCCAGGGTATGGCAGTGTGGTGTTGTGGGTGGAGGTTAGGGTCAGAGGTTAGTCTGTGAAGAGCTTCACAAGTGTAATTTCACAAACATGATTTAATGTGTGTGTACGTTTGTATTTAGAAGAAGCGCAAGGATGGAGAGGTCACTAACTTACCCTGGAGCTGCAGAGAAGATCTTCAAAGGCCAAGGTTAGAGGATGGATCAAGACCCTCCATCACTAGGGGGGTCTGTACAAAACTGACCAAAAAACACACACACACACACACTGATTAAAATATAGCCTTTTATATAAACTCATTTGTAATGTTCTCACATCCTCATTCTCATCTTGAGACCTCATTTGCATCATATTTTTGTGCTACTACATGTCATCATTGTAATTCACTTTAATTCAGTCAAGGTGCCGTTTAAAAAAAAAAAAAACAATAATAGAGAATCTAAAAGAGGGAAGAAATACAACTATATGCCAGACTTACAAGGCCTCCTAACCCCCACCATCTCCTCCACCAAACAGACACACACACAACCTTCCATCCCGACTTTTCAGAATTCACTGTTGCTTACCATCAGCACTTTGCTTTGGCTGTCAGTTGTCTCCCTGTGTTTTCCGTTGGCTGGCTCGCACACAAGTGAAGAAATCTTGCCTTTGTGTGAGTGTGAGTATTTGCGAGTGTGTGCTGTGCGTTCCTCTTCACTCTTGTGCCGATGTACTAGACTGCTGGAGCGCACAGCAGTGTGTGTGCGCCATCAGCTGAATGGTTGAGTGGCATCTTGAAATTGTAAAGTTCAGTAATAAAAATAAAAAAAAACATCTCAAAGAACTGCCTCTTTTTGTCTTAAAATTAAAGATCCTGCCTCTGTTGCTCAGTCTTGCACTTTTACAGATGATAAGTGACATAAGCTGACACTGGGGTCAGACACGCACTCAATTGCGGAGCTGTGGAAAGCCATTCTGGTCCACTCCAGCGGTGTTAAGCCCCTTTAAATCTCATTATCTCCTTCATCGGCATCTGCAATGCATTTTCTACCAAATGTCACATTATAATTCGTGTGAGTCCAAACCAGCAGCACTTTTTTTTTTCTTTTCGTAAGAGATAGGTGTTGGAAATTGAATGATCCAAGTCACAGGAGAAAAGGTCAGTGCATAGTGGAAAAGGAGACAGACAGCAAAGGGATATAAGAGGGTTTCCTATCAGCTTGGTTTATTTGTAACCATTAGCTAATATATTCCTCCCCCTTCCGATTTTCATTGTGTCCCCACACCTTTCATCTCAGCTGTTTACACAGAAATGTACATTTTCTCAAATTTCCTTTTTATATGGTATAAAAAGCAGCTGACGTTAAACTTTATTCAGATTAATAACTCATTAACCTCGTGTCAATGTTTATTTGGAGCCCAAATAAGTTTGGTATGAGAGTAGTGGCTTGAAATTCCTGTGGAAAAAAATGAAAATCTCTGCGTCTACTTTATAGGCCGTGCACACCCACACAGGTGTTTTCAATTACCCTGGCTGATCAGATCTTTTCTCAGGTCAAAACTGGGTAGATGTGGTGTAGAAAATATGAATAAGAATTAAAAGCTCTTTAACGTCCTGCTTGATCAAGTCTAACAAAACTAAAACTGTCAAACCAAATAAAAGATGTAATTTGGGATTTAAAGAGTTAGAAACACGTACTTGCTGTAAAGTCTTTGATCTGACCAGTTACTGGATATAGAATTATCATGGAAATAAGTAGCTTTGGAAATTTGGTTTCTGATTTATAGTTAAAAGATGAGCTAAATGAACACACTTCATAAAGCAAAGCTGTTTTGCTTTTTTAAATAAAAAACATAAATCTAACCAAAAAAATGTGACAAATCTTTCGGATTTTCTTGTGCTATTTGTTATCAGTGTACAAGAGACTCCAAAAATATCAAGTGTATTGCTTTTTCCCTTTTGAAAAAGAAAAGTGCGGCTTAAATTTGCTCTCCAGAGTAATTAATTACACTGTAATACTCAATATTATACCAGTACTAGTTGAAATCTCGTTAGTTTCAGCAGCTATTTTATTTCAGCCTTTCACATTAAAGCACCTGTAAAAAAAAACACCAAACAAATCCTGATTTTTGAGAAGTGGTGCTGGACATTTGTTTGATTTGACATGAACATGAAAAAGGACTTATGAAACAACTCTCTTTTTTTCATTTATCATATTATACAAATTCATGTCTTAATAAAAAAAAGGGCACACACAGGCTCATTCTTTTATGATCCGTAGAACTTCAATTAAAAATACTGCAGTCAAAAATGTTTTTATTACATACTTAAGAAAATACATTTGCACAAAATAACAGCAGTTTCTGTAATTGATCAGAAACGATCATATAATTACTGACCTGAGGAACATTACTGTCATGGTTTAATGCATAACAGACAAATGTGATGTGATAATCGTAATGTTCCACCTTGAAATGCATAACCTTATCTTTATGTCTTATAGTACTGAGATGCAGCTCTTCATACTTTCTGGGGAAGCGCATTACATTTATATTTTTTTTTCTGCACAGCGTCACTGTGTTTGCGTGTCCTGCCCTTTGTTGTAACATACAATAATTAAGTAAAACATCTTAGCAAGGTCAGCGCAATAAAAAGTGCAAAATGAGGGAATAAAATAAATCAGATGAAACAGAAAATGTATACAATGGAGCAAAATACAGACAAAATCTATTGGCGGTAAAATAATTAAAAAAAAAAAAACATCTTCATAAAGCCACTATCCAATTTTTATAATTTCTTGAACTTCTTCTCCTTCCTCCAGAATAATTTTGTCGCTCTTTCACAGATCTTGCATCCTCTTTCATGTGACATGTATCCCCCGCTTTCTTAAATCCTCACCCTTTTCCCCCTCCCTCCTCTTTTTGTCGTCCAATTTCTGCCTCCATTCTCACCCAGCTTTGTCGCCTGCCACTGTGGCACGCTCGTGCTCTGACAATGCAGAGCGCTGAATAATTGATGTGTGGACGTGAAAGTTTGATGCCTGACTCGCGGGCAGATTGAACCTGCAGGCAGTTTGCCCTTCCCTATCAGCCAACTCCCAGTTCTCTACACAACTCAACAAACTCTTTTATTTTTTTTTTTTACACTTGCACACACCTTCGCATACATTTTCCCCAATAGACTTTCCTGCTTCTTCTCGGAAACTCACTACAAAACCACTCCGATTTTTGCTGCAAGACTCTGTAACTGTTGCAAAAGAAAAATAACCAAGAAGATGTTGAACATTTACCAGCTTTTGGCCCATCACCTCTAAGGTAGTCCTCTGATTCAAACCAACAGAATACAGAAATACATGGTAGTACAGTTTCTATGCAAAATATCACATACTGAAATTAGTGGAAGTCTACAGTATATGACATTTTCTCATATGTAACAACAAATAACAGTGTAGAAATATTAGAATGTTTGTTGTACATGATTGACACATGCTAGTAGCACATAAGCCCAGTATTAAAGAATATTAAGCATATTATAATATACAAAATGAATAAAAGAGCTTTTGTTTGTTTGAGGGTTAGTTTCACACACTATTGATGAAAACTTAAACTCAGACTTGAATGATCAGTTATATCCCTGTAGACTAATCATTCATTGACTATGAAGGAGTCACTGATGGAGAGAAGGATTCTGTCAAAAGTCTGAATATGATTTTAGCAGCAATGTAACAGGTGAGTCTCTCTTTTTGTTCTTTGTAGGATCTACAATGTTAGAGTGTTAGAAACAAAGGGGATCCTGAAGGTAAGGTTATCTATAGTTGCTCTAGGAATGATCAGAACAGGTGGGCGGTGTACACAGTGTAAACAGGGTACAGACCAGAGAGATGGTGGTCCTGAAACAATCCAAAGTCAAACATGGTTAATCCTCTTGAAACAGACAAATCCAGTTTTCACAATCCAGAATAAACAGGCATGGGTCAGAACCTCTATGATCAGACACTTGACAGACGTACTGACTTAGATGGCTGAGAAGGAGTGGGCTGGGGGGGTGGTCAATCAGGCAGAAAGCAAGTCGAAAGTAATCCAGAAATCCAATAATCAGACAAGAGGTCAGGCAAAGACGAGGGTCGTCAAGACAGAAACAGGTCAGTTCACTCTATGATAAAGGAAACTATATGACAAAGCACTGGATTGATGTTACCAAAGGTGAACGAACAATCTGACAACAAACTCACAACATGACTGAGCTTATAAATGGGCGGAAACAGGTGAGTGGCATCAGTCATGACTGCAAAGGTGATAAAGGGAGACATGACAGGAAGTGCAAAACAAAACATTATCTGATTAATATTGTTCTATGACAGTTAGTGAAATCTTTTTCAATCTTTTTTTATTTTCCTTCTGTACTGCAGCATCCCACACCAAGATGATTTCTCCCATGGGAGACTTGAACAGTTCCAAATCCTTCTAAGCTTTAATGAATATTCTGAGCCTCTTTTTGTGCAAGATTTTTTTCTGAACAGATGTTTTGTTCTACAATGTTCACACCTTTTAAATTAAATCTTCACTAAAATGATCCTGGAGAGTCAATATCTCCACCAACATCCCACAAACTGACCTTTCATTTCAACCTGCAACAGCATCTCCTAATTATTAGGGCAGTTAATAACGTCAGCAGAAAAGGGCATTTCTCTCTTTCTTCTATTTGCACAGCACATAAACTAAATAAAACAAACCAAATCCATATTTAGAGATGAGTCAGTTAATTTATTTAGTTATATTTTAATGTCAGGACATTATAATCTTGATGAACTGCCACATTTCAAACTTAATTAATAAAATTATTTTCTTAACTTGCTGAGGTTGGTATCCTATTTGAGCTGGGGGCGTCCTGGTATTGTCATCTTGTTGCATCATAATAGAAAAAAATGAAATGTTGCATTCAGGTTGCCATCTGATTTCATTTAGGGACTATATTACGCTGGCATAGTCCACAAAGACTTTGACCTGACCAGAAGAAGAAACCCCAGAACATAAAACTGCTCCCAAAGCTGAACGTAATGATGGGTGTAACACTCCATCTGCTCCTGATGAGTACATCAGTCTGAAACTGGGTAAATCTGAAATAATCTGACCACATTAAAACCCTATTTGCGTGCTTCAGGGACCATATGCAGACCACCTTAAAGCTTTTTTTGTTAGTCTCATTGATAAATTCCAGTATCATAAATCCTTTTGCCATTGTGAGTGTAAAAAAAATTAGATTTATATGGATTTCCCTTAGTGATTTAAAAACCTGATCATTAAATGATGAAAAAGGGTTATATATATATTCGCTTTATTAAACCACAATGTTTATTACCATTTTTAAACACAACTTCACATACCATGATTTTTTTTTCATTTTAATCCTCTTAATTTATATTTTGGGTCCCAAAATATACTAAAATCATCCACTTTTAATTGAAAAAGATTACTATTTGTTGCGATGAAAATATAAACACAAAGGTAAAATTTTAATACAGATAAAGCAAAAACAAATGTCTCTCACAAAGAGCTTGTTTATTATTACATGTTATTTTCTACCTTGTTAGCTGAACCTCTTGTTTCTTTTTTAATTTGGAGATTTTGGCTCAGACTGATTCCAGTGATATGGACTTCTCAGGTATGCTCATCTACTTGAGTTGTATCTCCTGAGCTTTTAATCATTTTGTGAAATGACAGAAAATGACTAAAGATACTGAAATAAATTCAACATTCATCATCACACATTCTTCCTCACAAATGGATCATTTTTTTCTATGAAATTAAAATGATCATATCTCTGGTTTTACGCATTGTCTAACAAAAACTGGCAGATAGTTTAAAATCTGCACTTTCGTGTAAAGTTGACAGCATTAGTGCTCGAGGTGACATAGTTTTTTGGAGTTTTTTTTGTCCATGCTGATGTGAAATTAACTCCAAAAGGTTAAATGTGGCATATCACATTGCAGATGGTTTTAAGGACCAGAAACGGGGAGTTAGACACAGGTGAGTCAGTGAAACAAAATTAAGACTTTAATGGACGAGGCAGCATAAATAAAACACTCACAAAAATCCAAAACTGAAGCACAAAGCAGCTAAATGAGACACGAAACACAGAGCTGATGCAACAGGATGGTAGCAGGGTGATCTGATTGAGAGTTTTTGTACAGGGAAGGTGATTGCAGAGTGAGAGCAGCTGGGGTAATTAACAGATTGGAAACAGGTGTGTGATGAGTCCAAAAACAAGGGGGAACTGAGGGAAAATGACAAAGAACACAGGATGGAACAAAAGCAAAGAACAAACACAAAACTAAACAGAGAGCAATACCAAATACACCATAAATAAGAAATCCACAAATCTAAAATCATGTCAACAAATAAACGGTACTCAAAAAGGATTAATTACAGACTCATTTCGATGTTTTTTACTCTCAATATTTTGACATTCTTTTCCCTTTCGTTCTGCTCTCCCTTTCCATTTCACTGGATGTGAATTTGGAGACATTAGGACTCTGCCTGCTGATTAATTCATGATATGACTTTTAATATCATTGACTAGGACATGGAAGTCTGCATTTCAAACAGGCCCACAGGCACCTCTCTGCAGCCGTGTGCATGTGTGTGTAACAGTGAAAGAAACAAAACCCAACAACATGCAACAGCACAAATGTTTATCTCAACGTGATCATCCTTGTGTATATGCAGCAATGTTTCACTACATGCATGTGATAATACAAATGCAATAACAAGATTTTTTGCTTTTTTTTGTCATGGATGGAATTAGTGACAGTCTGTCTGTTTTTCTGTTGAAGAGGTGGACCTCATGATGAGTGTCTATAATAGGGTTGTGACTGATTTATTGGACGACAGCAGAAAGTGATTGTTGGCAGTAGCTGACAGTGGGTGCTGATACCAATCTGTTTATCAGCATAGGGTGTGTAGAGGAATGTAGGAGGAGGTGTCTAGTTTCTGTGGCGTGTGACTTTTCTTAGCCAACGTTTGCGCTTGTTTTGTTGGAGTTTTTATTTGATTTGTTGCTACGCATTTGTTGGTGCATGTTTGACAGCTACAGTAGCAATGTGGCTCTGATAAACATGAAAATATTTTTGGAAATTTTATTCCAGCCACTTTTTTCCATTTAATTTCAGATATAATTTTGATCAATCAGCTTCACACTTGTGGAGGGTATATATATATATATATATATATATATATATATATATATATATATATATATTTTTTTTTTTTTCTCGATTGGTCTAACTATATCTATTAATGACGATAATTAAATGATGAGGAATATGTAGGTGGAGGGAATAGGAGGCAGACAGAAAAGAGGGCGGCTGGAAAGCGTGATTTAATTTGGTTATGATCTAATTTGCTTTGATTAAAAATGTATGCAAATCCCTCTTAGCATAAGGGATCAGTGAGGAGAGGCGACACCTCTCTTGCTTTTTCTCCCTCGCTCTCACTCCCACTGTTACCTCCCTCCTTTTCCTCCTCTGCTTTCAGTCCTGCTTCTCCCTCAGTCTGTGGCCACTAAAAGTGAGATGTGTGAATTTGAAAGTGAGATGTGGACATGTGTACATGTGTTGTTGGAGGCATGCTCTTTTTTAGGGTGATGAGAGGAGGAACCCATCATATTGAGTGTTTTTCTGCCTCATGTCCATGTGCCTGCTGAGTGTCTGATGCAGGTTGGAACTGGGCTTCAGGAGGTTCTATAAGATTCTACATGTGTGTTTGTACAGTCTGCCATTATCAGGGGTTACTTTTTCAGCAGTTCTTATCTCCTTGAGGTTGATCTTCCACCCAACATTGAAGAGCACATTGCCAAACATCATTTCTTCTTTTAAAGGTGACCTGTCACACAAATTTCATGACTTTGTGGTTATTTCTGAAGTATTAACCTGTAATCTGAAATATTTTAAATCTAAAAAACAGAAAAAACTAATTTCCAGACTTTCAAGCTCAGAGTAATCTAACTGCTTGAAAACTGACCTCGATTCAGGCCTGTAGTCATTAATATTCCTTATGCTAATTCGCTGGACTCACAGCTAGCCTATGAGAGAACAGCTTCCTGCACCCCTCCACTCTGCGCAACAGCACTATGGGTGTTTCTCAATGTCAAGGAACCTTGCCTACCGAGGCACTGCCTTGGTAGGCGAGGCATCTTGCTTACCGAGGCACTGCCTTGGTAGGCGAGGCATCTTGCTTACCGAGGCACTGCCTTGGTAGGCGAGGCATCTTGCTTACCGAGGCACTGCCTTGGTAGAGGAGACATCTTGCATACTCGGACACTGGAACAGACTTCACTCACGTGACCACAGCTGCCTGCTCACACGCACTGTTTACGCCCTGCCCATCGCCCATGGAGCTAGAAATGTTAATAAAAATAAAATAAATGTGCAAGCGAGTTAATACCTTCTAGCCACAGAAGCTGCAAATTAGCAACTAACCAACCGTATAACTGCTTTGGATTAAAAAAAACAAGCAAAAAAAAAAAAAAGTTAAATATAAGCCCGATAGCAACAATCAGTTAACTTACATTTAAACCATTGTTGTCTTTGAAGTAGCTGCTGTCGGCTCCTCAACCGCCATTTTTAAAAAATACCGCAATATATTCTGGGAAATTTGTGAACGAGGGAAGGCATCAAGGCATGTCCCATGTATCCTTGGTATGTTAGCTAAACAGCGGGCCAACCGAGTACGGATGCCTCGGTAGCACATGAACATTGGAACGCGTCTTGGCGGGCCCCGATGACGTATCTCCTTGGCAATCGGGGCAGGACCAAGGCATCAAGGCAAGGTTCCTTGGCTTTGAGAAACACCCTATGACTGTCCGAGTATGTTATATATACAGTATATATATTAACATTATATATATTAGCACAACAACGCTTGATGGTCTGCCATGTTTGCTACTGAACAGCTGAGCTAAATTTACAAGTGTGGTCTCAACTAGGAAGAGAAGTTACTGTGCAATTTTCACACCCAGTATAAAACCAAGAACACCCGTGGACCTACAATATTCAACATAAAACGATTTTTCTTTATGGCAGGGCACCTTTAATTTTTCTTTCCCTTTTTCTGTTTTGTTGAACTTTCTTTCATTGCCTCTAATTGTTAAAGACAATTTGTGGTCATGGTGTCTGATACATTTTATCATTTGTAATCTGTTGCAGTCTATGAGTCTTCCAGGTCCCTCTGAATTTTTTTTTTGGCAGGGACTAGGAAAAACAAGTTTTAACAAACTTTTTAAAAGAATATTTTGAACTTTGTTCATCCTTTTATACATAATCTTAAATTGTTAACCAGGCGGTCTTGACAACATACCACTCACAGCTAGGTGAACTTTTGTCATAGTGGATATTTTTCATCAAATTTAGAACAAAACTGAAACAAACAAACCCTCTTTATTAAATATATTTTTCTGATTGATCACCACAGGGCAAAATTCTGTAAAAGAATAAAAATAAATAAATAAAAAGGACAGTAAGCTATTTTTTTTCCTGTGGCTGCTATCATAAAATGCTAATGCTAACATAAAAACAAGGACAGATACTCAAGATCTGATTTTAGATGTATTGTTTTCATTTTGTCTATTGTGACAAACAAAAAGTGTTTAGAAATCATTTATAAATTCATCTTTATAGTTTTACAGTAATTTCAGTAGATTATAGTAAACCTAAATTATTTCAGTCAGTTGTAAAAACATGAAAAAAATTACTACAAACTTTGAAATAATGATACAGGATCAAAAATTTTAACTTTTGTAAACAAATGCAATATCAATTACAAAAAAATATCAGGATTTGGGATGTTTGAGGTGTTGTGTTTTTGTTGTTGCTGTTATTTTGATCAATGACTTTTTGTTGTTGTTGTTTGGCCTCTCAGTGTTATTGGTTTGTTTTGTCCTTGATAATTGTTTTTATTTTGCTCTTATTCCCTTTTTTCAAAATATTTTCAGTCATGTGTGTTGCTGCATTCTGATTCTTTGTAGTTCTTGTGTCTCCTGTCTCACAATTATACACACCTGCTGCTAATTGTAATCACTCACCTGCTCTGCATCCAGTAATCATGCCATCCTCTATTTACTGGTCCTGTTTCTTCAGTTCTTCTGTTTATGTGTCAGTGTTGACACCTCATTCTGTTTTACTTGTTTTTCTACCACTGTCTGCATTCCCTGGTGTATAATTTTTGTCTTGATTTTGGTAGCCTTTCATTAATTCACATTGGTTTAGCCTGCTGCTACTGATTGTGCTGTGTCAGGTCCAACATTTAGCTGCACCAAACTTTACAAAAAGTCATGAAAACCATGGCAAAACATGATTGATTCATTCAGGATTATTTGAACAATATTAACAAATTAATCCAAGGCCACCAGCATGAAAAAACAAACATTTGGAACAAATAAAAACACAAATGTGTGGTTCTGATGGCAGGATCATACTTATGTCATTAAAAATTATTTCTTTGTAGACTTGATCCTCATCAGGCAGCAATTCACACTCTGAAATAATAGATGTTGACTCTGTTTTTTTACACCAACCTCTGTTCAATGTTCTTGTGTAAACTTAACTAACACTGGGTGAAGATCCCGCATGCGTGACTCGCGTCAGAGACCGGCTCACAATGGGGAACTTACTGAACTCCAAGTTTGTTTACTACATTAGTCAAAGATCACAAGGACAAAAAAATAAAATAAACTGCATATGATTCCTGATAAGAAATCAGTCTAACCTCTTTTAAGTATACATGATAAATCAGGGCATTATTGCCATCTGTTGGGTCATGTCAGAATCAGAAATTGACAGTTTTACACAAAAAGCCTTCAGGTACTTTTAAACCCACACTAATATTTTTCACTTCTGTCCAAGTTGTCCTCTTCTTTTGAGGGTTTAGACTAATACTGTACATCTGAATGGTGTTTGTGGAGCAGATGCTTCCATTCTGTGTTCCAGTGTTCAGGTGTGCATAATTGTTGTTCCAGTTCTGTGTAAGATGAGGGCCATCGAGAATCTACTTGGATTCTTGGAGAATTTCTGTCACACTCAGTTTCTTCCCGTTTTTGCACTTTCAGCCCGTCACTGCTGCCTCTCTAAGTTTACTGTAGTAAAAAAAAAAATTTCAGGTTTGCCTCTGTGTACCACCTCCTCCCCCTTTTTTTCATGCTCTTCGCCTGACTACAGTCAGCCAATCAGATGCATAATTAGACTCCCAGCCTACCTTCATGTTAGTTAGCCAGCAGCCATGCCTAAAGAGTAGTTGGTCAGCCTCACTAGACTAGTTAGTCAGCTTAATAATCAAGAAAGATGAGAGCAAATAATGTTCAATTAGAAATTTATCTAAAAAACACTTGCTTTAGTCTTTATGGGGAAAAAAACATCCTTATATGGTAAAAGTGGTAATAGTGTTTCAGTTGTGTGTGTGTGTCAATATTGGACCAGTTGGATGAAATCCCAAAGGAGAATTGCTGCATGTGACATTTTAAAACCAGAGAAGAAGCTTTTCCTTTGTACCTCCACTAACTCACTGACATTTTCCCAACAGTTCTGTCTTCATTTTCATTACTTTTACTTGAAACTGTCAGTATAAATATTTGTGAGTATACTAATACAATCTCTTTTTAAATCTTTGTGCAAAAATCTATGGATTCATTACTTTCATGGATGCAATATTTTGGAATAAAACACAACAAAATCAAAGTCAGAATATGTAGTTGGGTTCTTAAAACTGGTTCCTCTGTATAGAGGCTAATAAACATTAGTTTAAGCAAAAATCTGTTGTTTTAAAACTGGGGAACTGATGTCCATTTATCAACATTTCTATTTTGAGAGTTTTCATGGCAAAAAAAAAAGCAACAGGCAAAAAAAAGCAATTTATTTGTCTAAGAAAAATCCTACCACATATTTATGTTCCCAATAATTTAAAAATAAAACTCTTAACTAGCCTTTTTTTATTGTTTTTCTGAAACAAAAAATATCTCAGGTAAAATAATCAGTTGTATCTCATTGTAGTAAAAGTATCTTCTTATTTACACTGAAATACCTTTTTTTTCCAAGTTGGAATATTTATAACATTAACGCTTTTTGTGAGCAGTACTCTGCAATCAACTTCACAACTGGTGTTAATTAATTTTATGAGTCTTACTATGTTTTTTTTAATCACCATTGAAACTCAACCTGAGTTTAAAATAATTACATAAGAGAAAGAAACAACTTTGTACAAACAGTTATGCTAAACTTGACTTCTTCCAGTTTATTGCTGAGATCATTAGACCTTTTCTGCTGTGAAATTATTGAATAATAATTTTTTTTTTCCTGATATAGGCATAAAATAGCTTGTCAGTGTTCTGAAAGGCCTTTTTAATATAGCTGACATGTAAAACCTGCCATATTTATTTTTAGAAAATTATTTTTAAACAAGCTGTAAAGAGAAATTCTCAGTGTTGGATTTTTTCCAACATTGGACGTGCAGACTTTTCAGTTGACATCATTTTATCAGCTGATACCAAAGACATCACCGTATCGTTAAGCATCCCCCCCATCCCACAGCTGGAATACCACGCCGACCAAAATCTGTTAATATTTAAGCCAATTTATCAACCAGTAATCATTGATTTTATTGGTCAGACTTTCAGTAACTGAACCATTCATCCATTCAGTCAGCCAGCCGGACGTACTCTTACATAAGCAGGGCGACAGATGCTGAATCATCAGCTGCCCGCTGGAATGCTCCCTCTACCCAGAGGGTGCCAAGAGGGAATGCAACACGCACACACTCATGAACGCCCTCACACACAGATCCACATCCTCAACACAGTGTGCATTCATGCAAACAGCGTGCACACACTAGCATGCATGCACAAATACATGCATTGCTTTGTAATGTGCTATTTCACATGGGATTCAGTCCTCCTGATTGAACTCCAGAGGGGAGACAGAAGAAGAGGGAGAGGAGCTTTCAGAAAGACTGACAGGGTTCAAGAAAAAGAGATCTTGTGTGTGAGTGAGATCTTCCCTCAGCTGTCTGTAAGGGCTTTGATGTGGTTTAAAGGGTTTTTCATGTTACGCAACTTTGAAGACGAGCTGTTTGATGTTCAGTTCGCTTGTTTGTCAGCTATGGGATTAATCTCTCTACCTTCTACCTGACTGTCTCTGCAATTTATCTGATTAGCGGTAGGAGCTTGCATCATCCTCTTGTTGCCTTTGTCTAGAACGAAACTCAGATTTATTTTTTTTCAGCGTCTTTTCGGAAACTTGGCTGCTATCATCTATTTATGGGAGAAGCAATTGAAACTGGAATAACGGACCTATTTGCCTGCCTTTCTGGGCTTTCAGCAACACGACTGAAATGCTGATGGAACAATGACAACTATTTCACCCTTTTTCTCTCATCTCCCCATACCTCTTCCAATCTCGCCTCTCCACGTCCCCCCAGCATGGGTGATTCATTTGTTTCCAACACAATATAGCACAACATGGGCTCGCCACCGTCCATATTGCCACAATACCTATTTGTTGAACACCGGGGATTTAATAAATGTATTTCCACACTCTCTCCTTCCAGCGTTTTCCTTCTTTGCCCTTTGTCTCTCTCCTCTTTTACTTATTCCCTCTTCTCTAGAGCAGCAGCACAAACTCTTCCAGTTTCTCCCCCAGCTGCCTCTTTTCTATCCCTCTCTTTTCTCCCTCTCTCATCAGACGAATGTAAGAATAGAACAGGGGAAGCCCTCTCACCTCTCCCTGCACGTCGGCTAATTAGCATATTCATGAGAGATTCATAAATTATACATGAGATCCGGAGGGGAAACAGGCAGAAGAATGAGACGCAGACACACATTCTTACAACACGCACACACACACTCAAGGACCTATATGTGCAACACACACACACACAGACACATTCTCACTTTTTCTTCCTCTCACACCCTCTCTCAATCACACAGCACAGACGTAGAGATCCAGACAGGTAATTGGTGAGAAAGAGTGTGTGCCACAGTACACTAGCAGTGTACAGAGGAGACGGCACGCAATACTGAAAGGCAGAAGAAGAAGTCACTCAGTCACACAGGAAATGAAGAGCACCAACATACACACACAGACAAAGCTCATGCTTGTGGAATTTTTCTCCAAATTTAAATGTTAGACGCTAACTTATGCTAATTTTCATAAGACTGAATGCTCAAAGTGGATCGTTGCACCAAAGACCACAAAATATAACTAATAAAGCACAAAACAGGGACTTTATGAAAGTTAAAGTCATTCAGACACTGAATGTGATTAATTAAGTACAATCCAGCAGGTTGATGTCTGAGATCCAATTTGCGTTCTGTTCTTCAGTTTTTTTCCCAAGCTTGTTTTACATCAAATCTGTATGTTTTTCTCTTTTATAAGATGGATTTCCAAAGATGGAGCCAAACTCTGACTCAGCATTCTCACAAATAACTAGATGTCTTTATCCACATACATCACATTTACATTTGGGCCAAATTGAATGCAGTGAGATGAAAGCTGACAGCAGACTGGAAAAACGCCAAGATTTTAGGTGCATTTACATTAAAAGCTTTGCATTTATTATGACAACATTCATTTATCTGTGTGCATACTTGGAAATGAGTTAAATATTTTAGCAGATTTTTTATGTAGGAGAAAAAACAAAACAAAACTGTGCATTACTTTTAAGAATTACACTTTTATATTCCTGCTTGTGAACAACCTCCAAATTAGAGCAGTAACAACTAGAATAAGAGACACCTTGAAAAAAACAATTTTGAAATTCAATCTAATTAAGTCAAAATGACTATGAAGAATTGACTTCTGTCTGATCAAAATTGTAAGCGAGTGAAAAAGTAACTGATTTGACAGTGACTCATAAGCCTCACTGTACATCTGTCCTGAATTAGCTCTTCATGCAGCCTCAGAACAGCAATTTGGCCTGTTTAAGTTTTATATTGTCACATGGAAATGGTCCCTAAAATATGCAAATATGCAACAAAGATGAAAGTGAACTGAATAAAGAAACTTTTTTGGAGGTAATGAGTTTAAAAAATAGTTGTTTAACTCATCCAGCTAATGTCTGAATCTCTCATAATGGGATTTTAGTTTTTATCATTTCACTTCTTTCACTCTGTTATGGTTCATTTTTCCACTTGAAACTCTTTGTGTACTCATCTGTATTTGTCCTACACATTAAATCATTGCCGAGGGGTAACACAGTCTTATCTCTTTGGAGACCGTCTATCTTCACTTTGGTCTAAATGCCACATTTCATCATTTTGCATGCAGCTAGGTTAATGGATATAATTGTGACACCGGCTCCAGCGAGCTGAAATGTTATTGAAACTTTCCCCAAAATTGATAATTGCAGGTCTTCTAAAATTGAAAGCAATGAAGCACAACAAGCGTTCATTTAAAGAGGTTTGCACCTTGCTGCTCTGTGTGAAAAGAAATCAAACAGCAAAACACTTAAAGCTAGCAGTGGATAAAACCTGAGATCCTAAAGCATCAGACAGAGATGTCGCCATGTTGCATGCCACACCTTGGATTCTGAGATGCCAGCATGCTGTTTGAAAGCACCCACAGGGCGGCATTATGCTAGCTCTGCTGGTTGTCTATGTGAACAAGCATAGGCAGCTCAACAAGAGGGTCTTTCACAAATCCTGTATCACTATCTGTGTGTGAAAAGGTTTGTAGGGGGGCTCCAAAATAATATGTCACAGTTGGCAAACTTCAATTAAAGAGGCTCTTCCATTAAAAACAGTTTTTCTGAGGTTTCTGTTGAATATTTTAGCTCCACAGGTGTTCTTACCTTCATAGTGGGCGTGAAAACAGGTCAACAACTTCTCTTTCAGTTTTAATCTCTCAAACTACGCAGGTGGCGATAACACCCGATTTCTCCCGAGTCCAAACTGCCTGTCCTTTCGTCACAACTCCTTTGTTCGTTAGTATTCGGCAGCTCCCACAGTTGAAACTACGCCTAGCATGCTGCTGGCTAAAAGCTGTAGCACAAGACGCAGCAAACAGGAAGAAAGAACGTCTACTGTTGCCATGCGCAGCGGGGCAGGAAACAGTATACCTTGCTCTCATAGGCTAGTTTGTTAGCCAATCAGAGTCCAGCAAATTCAAATAATGAATATGAATGAGCTGCTGCCGAAGCCTGACACGGAACAAGCTGGAACCACCCAAATTTTAATGCAGACAGATTGAAAGGTCTGTTAATAAGTGTTTCCTAACGTTTATTAGATATAAAATGTTTCATATTACTGGTTAATACTTAAGAAATAACCACAAAGTCCTGAAATTTGTATGAATTGGCCTCTTTAAAAAGAAAACAAATCATCAGATTTGTTTTATTAGTTGTGATGCCACTTGCTCCCATAGGTACATCCAACATGACAAATAATACTCAGAGTAAAATCAAATGCTGCACAAAAAAGAAAAATATTGTTCATTTTTTATAATGTTTTGTGGTTCAGCAGCTTTGTTCACTCACAAGTTTTGATTTATCAGTTTAATTAGCTCTACCTGTAAACTCAAACTTCTCACAGCTGCAGATTTATGGAGCAAAAACACTTAAAAATCAATAAATTAAAGATTTTGCACAGATTTTACACTTCTAACCTACAATTCTGAGTGATAACAGTTAAAACACTAATGAACAATTCTTCACTTTTTTCCTTCTAAATGATTTATAGTTACACATACAGATGTACAACCTTAAGAGTATATCTAAGCACAGAAAGCAAGCAGCTTTTAAACACATTACACATGACAAATTACTGTCCAAACATGATAGATTTGGACCAAACAAATGAAGGAATGTTCAATGAATATTTAAATTGTGTCTTTTTCACCTTGTTCGAACCTTTTTGTGAAGAACTGCTGGAACACATACAGCTGAAACCCACAGAGATATCTGACAAACATCCACTTTATTTGCATTGAAAAAAAAAATGCTTTTAATAACAGTGAACAGAGTAGATTTGAGTTACATGTGCTGTTATTATGAGCTTTCTCTAGATCCATATGGCACTTAAAACCAGACTTCCAGGCATGACTGGATGATGAAACCTTCATTGAAATTATGCAGATATTGAGAAATGTAATGACAGCCTGTAATGAAAGCAAAAGATCTCAGAGCTGCTGCGATACATGACAATATAGTAAAAGTGTGTGATATTAGAGCTAAAAGGTTCCCCCTCTGGCTTGCATAATGTTCTGTCACCCTCTGAGTTGAAGCTCATATTTCTACCCTGCGGATAGACGATGGGAAACCTTTCATACATGCTTTAGTGCTCAAGACAATTAGCTGATTCTGGGTGGTTTGGATCTAATTGACACACAAGGGATTGAGAACAACTAAAAGGTTTGCGTCTTCTGTCTAGATGGATTATTCATTATCGTGTCGGCGAGACTCGTCATGTTCAACAAAATATTTTACTGTTTGCTCCTGAGAATATCTTGCATTGGTCAGTTTCTTGAATTTAAAGGGTCTCGGTGCTTGTGAAGTTTGTGATGTGCGTTTTTTTTCTATGTTCACATGTTACATGTGTCGACTGGGAGGAAAATGCAAATGTTTCTTAAAGAAATAGGAGTTTAGAGAGAATCTTTAACCAAGATAAAATGTTCTTTCTCTCTATTTTATTGTTATCAGTGTGAAGATTTTCTCCACCTACAGGTGTGGCATGGGAATTTCAGCATTTTTGGTTCAATTCCTGTCCCCTCATCTGGATAAACCTTTTATTTATTTATAAATGGACAAAATTCAGTGTATCTATATTATCTGAGGAATGTTGCAACTATTTTTCCTTCTGACATTGTTTATAAGTGTTAAAGTAATTCATTTTAAGCTGAATATATTACACAATGCATCTTATAGAATACATGTTAGAATGGAGACTCTTTTTTTTCATTTTTTTTTCATAATCCGCTGCAGCACAGACTGCTACAAGAGATCCTTCCTGTCCACACCTAGAACTCTCTATGGCTCCCTGAAGAATAACTGAGCTACAACAACACTTGAATTTCCCTTCGGGGATTAATAAAGTATTTTTGATTTTGATTTGATTGATTTTTCTAAATTGTACCTTGACTTCAATTTTTAGACATTACTGAGCTACTCGTCTTTTTTGAATTGGATTATTTCTGAATTTTCTACATATTTCTTTTGTTTTTGGAGGGCACTTGGGTTTTCACCCAAAAGCAGTTCTACTGTTTTTCATGCATATGAATAAGTAATTTCAAACACGTGATTTCGTTTGACTCTGTGTCTGCTTCCAAACGTGTGTGTGCTTCTGTCTGCATCAGTGTGTGTATGCATGTGCTGCTTCAGTGCGGGTGGCGGGAGCTAATATCAGATTATGGATGTAAATTGGCAGAGTGGCTCTCTCTCATTATCACTAATAAGACTATGGCCTTTCTCTCTGCGGCTGCCCTGCCACCCCCTCTTTCTCTTGTCGGTTAGATGAGAAAGAGATGAGCTGACGGTGAGAGAGGAAGCGGTTGCAACTACGCTCCAGAATGCATGCAATTTGAAAATAGTCCTAATGTGCATGTCTGTCACGTTCATGTCAAGGTAACACAGGGATACAAAGCAAACTTATAACTCTATTCTCACTCATCACACATCTTTATATAGGTAATAAAACAGATATTTCTGATTCTTTAAGGAATGGGTCTGATGGCTCATCTTAGTGTTTTCATCTTTTTGTAGATACATTTTAGGTGTAATTTTGCAGACATCTGGAATCCCTCTCCCCCTGTGCTGTATTCACTCCAGAACAGTCCTGGAAACTAGAAAGAGATTCACATCTTCATCCAGTTTGGTTTCATTTTTCATTGGACTTTTGAAAGTGGACCAAACTACAACAGCAGCTTATTGGGACTATATTGCATGAAATCAGTCCTAACTAAATGATTGAAGAACAGCTGTTTCATTGATTTAACAGAACAAAAAAGTAACTAATCTCTTTCAACATAAACAACCAATGGAGAAACATCACAGATATGCTGACTGAATGTTCTAACCTAATTGTTATTTCATCTCAAGCTGCCCAGGCAGCGAGCAATCCAGCATGTTGCTCTGTGCATGAGACAAATTCAGCAGTACCGAAAAGACAGCGGCGTGCAAGAGACGTGTTGCTATGGATACAGAGACACAGATTGAGGTATTTCTTTTACCATTCATTTCCTCTCTTTGGTTGGCTGGATAGTCTGTTTCAAGTGGTCCGTTTTTAAAGTGAAGCAAACAGCTCTGGTGTGAAAGTGACTTTTGTTTCTGTGAATCTGACAGAACTAGAAACACTAGAAACTTTGGGAGGGGTTGGCGAACTATGAGACTAAGTTTTGACTGACTGGAGACAAATAAGAGAATCTGAAATTCTGACTGTGACAAGATTGAGAATAAATTTAGAATAAATTGCAAACAGTTCAGGAAAAAAATTGAACTACATTGCAACAACATTTGCCCAAATGGGATTTATTTGGAGTTCTACGATTGAAAATTTACAAATTTTCTTGCACTTTTTTGTTTCCAGCAAGTGACAAAAATTGCAGCCCAGTGAGATTATAGCATTACAGGATCACACTGCTTGTGTTTATAGATCACAAAGGGCCACTTAGTTGTTTTATGAGCTGAAAAGCTTAGGAGGATTTTTTTTTCTTCATTACCATCATTAAAATATTAAATAAAGGAAAACTGAACCACACTGTATGCCTGGATTTGTTTTTATTTTGTAGTTTTCAGTTATTCTTTTGTTTTGTTTGAACAATATCAGACTGCAGTGCCAGTGTGTGTTAACGTTGATGTCTTACTGGAGTGAGTCATTAGACCCTTCCATGTAATGATTTGGCTAAATGTAAATATTAACTGAATTAAGAAGGTCATCAGTCAAATCAATGCAAACAAAACGTTCTTGTGTGCTCTTGTGGCTTGTGGTTGTATCAGTTATGGGTGTTAACTAGTGGAGAGCCATCAGTGCCTTCAAATCCGTCTCTTAAGGCCTAAAAAGTTTCAGAATCCAAGACTGATGTTCAATATGTTTTGCTCATGAGTACTTAAATAATTTCAAATAGTCTTTCTGCTCCCTTTTGTAACTTTTCCACTGGTTGCGCTGCTTCCAGACATTTTCATGTTAAAGTATTTAACCAATCACAGTTCAGCCAGTCCAAGAACTCTACATGGAGGCCTTCACAATCCATTCCCCAGGCTCCTCTAACAGAAAATAGGGGTAAATTAATCTATTGCTTCAACCAATCAGATTTTGAGCTGAGGACACCGAGGGATGCGGTAATGTCTGTGTATTCACACCGTTTGACTGGATAGTCAGAGAGTGAACCAGAGCTGGCTGCTGTAACAAGAATACCGGTAGTTGTGTTAATTTTATAGTTGTCGATCGGCTTAATCTGCATTGTGTCATCTCCTCTGATAGTGGCTTGGCTGAAACGGACATCCACGGACATGTAAAAGTTACGCACTCCAGCTTTAAGTCTGAAGGAGGAACAGAAATTGACTTAGTTACAGATTTATTGTCAAAGTCATTTTTAGATGGACTTTTGAGAAAAGCTAGACATCATTAAAAAGTCAAGAAATTGCAAATTCCGACGTCTTGATGGAACTGAAGTGCACAAATAATCTGTACAATAAAGTAACTGAAATCTTATATGGAGGATGGCTTTTTTGTACAAATAATCCAAATTTCTGGTGAATAAAGTTATTTTCCTAAACAATATTGCAACTGTATTAGATTGATATTTTAGGAAAGGCGTTTTTTGTGAGTTGTGATGCAATGACTCTTTATTTTGCATTTCTGCATAAAAAAACATGGTTTTTATATCCATAAAATAGATAGAGGGGTGGGTTCAGATGGTTTCTCTAATGGATTAGGTGAGGTGTCAACAGAGTGATTCTTGTGAAGATGCAGTTGAAGAGTAACTACCATAAGTTTGTATCAGAGAAAAAGGGGTTAACTGATAAATATCGCAGGTTAAACATGAAACTCAGGTAAACTGTGCAGTTTTCTATAAATACACAAAGAATATCTGTGCACATTTAATTCAACTAATGCTTTTAAATTCTACTTATAAAAAATGATTGTGTCAGGATACTCAGGCTGCAGATCTCAGAAGCAGAGAACAGAGTGTAGCTGGGTGCGATAAAAGAGGTTTATTGAACACAAAGGGGAACACTACTCAAAAGGCGGGCCATCTCTGTGGGTGACAAGGGGGTTAGTGCAAAGATCAAAAAACATAAAAATCCAACAAGGGAAAACAAGGAGCGAGAGCAACTCAGTCCATGGAGGAGCAGGCAGGCAGTGGTCCAGAAATACAGGAGATCCAAAAATCACAAGAGCAGGTGAAAAATGAACAAACCAGAATGCAACAAAGCTGGACTGGCTGATCCAAGATCCAAAACAGGAGGAACACAGAAACCGAGACAACACTAATGCTGCGAACAACAGGTACAAACAACAATCATTTGGCACTGAAACACGAAAAAACCCTAGTCTTAAATAGTGCCCACACCAACAAGACACAGATGATGGAATTCAAGGTAATTAGAGACAGACAGAAGGTGACTCAGTGTCATGAACCATGGACCAATCAGAACACAGAAACTATTAATAATCACAAGCACAGAGATCCTGACACCAAACTAAAATACTAAAGCCCTAAAATAATAATAACTGACCCCAAACAACACTGACCCTTGAGCCACAATGAACTAAAACTGAAATAATAAATCCTCAAAACAACGATGATAAACCATAGTTCCTAACAGATTCATCAGAAAGGCTGAAAATCAGAAGAGCGTGGAGGCGATTTTACCATCAGGTTTACGACTTTTCTGCATCCAGTTTATTTCACTCACCTGATCAGCACACATTAAAAAAACTCTTATACCAATGTGTTTGTGTGTACTTATATTGATTTTTTTTTCAGCATTGAGATGCAAATGATGCAGGGATTTACACTAGAGCCTTCTACCTTTTAATGTAATTGCAGTGCATTCTCATCGTCCTTCAGGTGTGCAAAGAGTTCAACAGAATTGTGAGCAAAGACCTGACGACTGTATGGGGGCGTTAAGATAAAATTAAGCTTTGGGATGATCGTTGTCCTATGATTGAAAAGTCAGTGTCAATATGTGTTGCACATGGCGGCTCAACAACTAACAAAGTATTTTTTGGCGGAGGGGAATTTTTCCTGTAATATGTCACTGTTGAAAACTATATTTCACCCACATAATATCACAAATTAGGTCTCAACATGTGGACAACCTCTTACTGTGGTTGTGTTGTGTCTTCCACAGCTACACACACGCAGTCATTCTTCACAGATCAGTCCAAGGTCATTACGCTAAACGAGACAAAGACTTATTTATAGTCGCAAAGTTATCTGAGGCAGAACTAATGCTCAATATACAAACGAACAATCAATTATTCTCACTGCTTATTGTCTCAAATGGACCCTGGTTTATAATCTAAATAGCAAATCTATGTATTGCACATGTGTTTTATTGAGATATATTCACAGAAAGAAGCAAAAGAAACTCATTTAAAAATCACCAAATTACCACACTGAACAATGCAGTTTTGAGGAACTGTTCACTTTTACCTTCTTTGACCTTTTTAGCAAATGTTTGTGCCTGTTTTTTTGCAAACTTAGCCACAAACGTCATCAAATTTATTAATGGACACTTAAGTTTATCAGCGCGTGTTTTTTGTAATGCAAAAAAAATGTACTCAAAATGTTTTAACATCTATTTATAACTTTATCTAGACGGAGTCACACAGTGTTTCTCACAGTTGTTGCTTCTCTCCTCCGTCTTACTCATCTCTCCACAGAGTACATTCACTCGGTAATTACATTCCAGCCATTATTCTTGGCTGACATTTCTGTACAGTTAATCATGCCCACTTTGCTATCACGCACAGGTCAAAATGTGTGAATAAGAAGAGGATAAGTATGGGAGAAGGAAAGAGCAAGAGAGACAAGTGAAAATGATCAAATTACAGCATGTGTCTACAGAGTTCAGATGTGTTTACACATTTCGGTTTATCATTTTTATTTATCAACTTTAACCATGTCTTGCTGTATATGTGTTGTGTTATGTGGCCCAACATGCAACCAGCCTATTAATGTATGACATGATGATGTGCAGCCACATGCAATCAACAGAAAGGGTAGCAACCTTTGCCCTCAGATGCACCCTTGCATACACTTTGTTTTTATCTGCATGCATGTGTGCCAGTGTGTTTCAGCTCAATCTGGCTGTTGTCTGCTCATTTCTCTAACCCACTGCGGGCCGTCTGTTGTTTTTTTTATTCCTGCTTTTAATGACCTTTAAAGGGACTGTTACTTTTTAAATAAACTATAAAGCAAGGGTCATAAAAAGGGGAGTGCAAAGCTGGGCACAAGCCAAGCGCTGAGAGATTTGTGTGTCTTATTCTGTGCGTGTCTGGGTGTGGGCATGTGTGAGTGTGTTGGCACATATTTCCAATCAAGCCAAACCTGCAGCCAAGCAGATATCACAGTCTCAGAGAGCCTTGGATCAACTGGGTGTTAAATACAAGTCTGTAAAATGATAAATCTACATAAGTGGTATTCCTGCTTCACACAGAGTTGAGTGGGTGGGTGAGGAGCAGGTCCAAGGCTATGTTTTTTTGTTTATTTTTTTTCAAGCCGTCGTCTTGGAGCCGTTGTAGTGGGTGTAAAAAGAAGCAAGCCTGGGGCAGCTTCAGTGGTGCTTCGTACATTGAATAAAACCTTTTATGAAAACTTATAGACAACTCTTTCATATTCTTACAACTGACACAAGAAGCTTATAAAAGTGCTTAAAGATGCAGGGAAGGGGTTGAGGCAGGTTCAACCAAGCACTACTGACAGTAATATATGGGTCCTAATAGGTGCATGCTGTTGATATCTGCAGGAGGTGTAATTTCAGTAATGTTTGTGACAGAAAAAAAAAGTTTCAAAAAAGGTAAAGTGCCTGTCTTAGAAGAAAGGTCTTTGCACCATGCATATTTACATCTTAGTTAGAGGAATGTGTGGGTGCAAGTCATTGCTCCCTGTCTCTTTCCTCCACCACCTCTTTACGAATTGCGATTCCAAAGCCAAACATAAAAAGGGGGAAAAAAAATAATTGCCCGTTTTAGCAGAGTGTAACGTTGAAAATGTGTGTCGCTCACACAGAGCTTCAAACAGGCTCGGCAAGGAACAGAGAGCAAATCTTAGCACGCCGCGTTTAGGACATCAAACGGGCCGCAATCAACTGCTTCGCAGGAAGAAGGAGGTGGAGGAGGGATGGGGGAAGAGGAGGGGTGTCTGGGAGGTGGTGGCAGCAGCAGTGGGGGAGCTCATTTCCTTTGACGTTCATCCACTTCTTTCTCTCCCATAAGGAGAAGTTTAGCTACTTCAAGCATCTATTGTGGGAAAAAAAAAGACACTGACTGTGAGACAAGGTATTAAATGATAATGAAAAAGCTGCAAGAAGGTTCCAGAGGAAAAGATGGACAATAGATGGATCCAAAAGTGAAATATTTCCCCAATAATTTGTCTTTATTTTTGTTGTTATAGATACATACAATCTAATTTTGCCTTATTTATATATATTTATATATATATATAATGTGTGTGTGTGTCAGCTTGTGGTCTTTATTAGGGTTGTCATGTGAACACATTACAGTAACATGATAAGTACAGCCTTACAGAGCTGCTGGTATTTTAATCTATGTAATTTTGCAAAATTATAGCTGGAACGATCATGTAATTTGTTGGGGTTCTGGTCATTGGATCCTTTGTGCTTTTCTCCCTCTTTTCCTTTTTCTTTCTTCCTCTCTCCTTCTCTCTCTTCCTTATTTGTTTTTTCCTATCTCCTCCTATCACAGGTGAGCGTCGTGCTGGCTCACTCTCGCTGCTGCTGGCACACCTGCAAAATATCTGCCTCATCAACCTTCGAAAAGTATTTCAACTCAGTCTTTGCCGCTCCTTGTTTTCAGACCACTCGGGTCACATGTCTCTGCCAGCGTTAACCTTGAGTAACTATTCCCTGAGTTTTCAAAATCAAAGTATTCAGTTCCTCTGATTTTCGCTCCAAGATCTCTGAAGTGTGACTGACAGCAATCTAACAGCTACAGTGGGGCAAAAAAGTATTTAGTCAGCCACCAATTGTGTAAGTTCTCCCACTTAAAAAGATCAGAGAGGCCTGTAATTTTCATCATAGGTATACCTCAACTATGAGAGACAAAATGAGGAAAATAAATCCAGAAAATCACATTGTCTGATTTTTAAAGAATTTATTTGCAAATTATGGTGGAAAATAAGTATTTGGTCACCTACAAACAAGTAAGATTTCTGGCTTTCACAGACCTGTAACTTCTTTAAGAGGCTCCTCGGTCCTCCACTCGTTACCTGTATTAATGGCACCTGTGTGAACTCGTTATCAGTATAAAAGACACCTGTCCACAACCTCAAACAGTCACGCTCCAAACTCCACTATGGCCAAGACCAAAGAGCTGTCAAAGGACACCAGAAACAAAATTGTAGACCTTCACCAGGCTGGGAAGACTGATTATCTGCAATAGGTAAGCAGCTTGGTGTGAAGAAATCAACTGTGGGAGCAATTATTAGAAAATGGAAGACATACAAGACCACTGATAATCTCCCTCGATCTGGGGCTCCACGCAAGATCTCACCCCGTGGGGTCAAAATGATCACAAGAACGGTGAGCAAAAATCCCAGAACCACACGGAGGGACCTAGTGAATGACCTGCAGAGAGCTGGGACCAAAGTAACAAAGGCTACCATCAGTAACACACTACGCCGCCAGGGACTCAAATCCTGCAGTGCCAGACGTGTCCCCCTGCTGAAGCCAGGACACGTCCAGGCCCGTCTGCGGTTTGCTAGAGAGCATTTGGATGATCCAGAAGAGGATTGGGAGAACATCATATGGTCAGATGAAACCAAAATAGAACTTTTTGGTAGAAACTCAACTTGTCGTGTTTGGAGGGGAAAGAATGCTGAGTTGGATCCAAAGAACACCATACCTACTGTAAAGCATGGGGGTGGAAACATCATGCTTTGGGGCTGTTTTTCTGCAAGGGGACCAGGACGACTGATCCGTGTAAAGGAGAGAATGAATGGGGCCATGTATCGTAAGATTTTGAGTGAAAACCTCCTTCCATCAGCAAGGGCATTGAAAATGAGACGTGGCTGGGTCTTTCAGCATGACAATGATCCCAAACACACCGCCCGGGCAACGAAGGAGTGGCTTCGTAAGAAGCATTTCAAGGTCCTGGAGTGGCCTAGCCAGTCTCCAGATCTCAACCCCATAGAAAATCTCTGGAGGGAGTTGAAAGTCCGTGTTGCCCAGCGTCAGCCCCAAAACATCACTGCTCTAGAGGAGATCTGCATGGAGGAATGGGCCAAAATACCAGCAACAGTGTGTGAAAACCTTGTGAAGACTTACAGAAAACGTTTGACCTCTGTCATTGCCAACAAAGGCTATATAACAAAGTATTGAGATTAACTTTTGTTATTGACCAAATACTTATTTTCCACCATAATTTGCAAATAAATTCTTTAAAAATCAGACAATGTGATTTTCTGGATTTATTTTCCTCATTTTGTCTCTCATAGTTGAGGTATACCTATGATGAAAATTACAGGCCTCTCTGATCTTTTTAAGTGGGAGAACTTACACAATTGGTGGCTGACTAAATACTTTTTTGCCCCACTGTACAATCCTCTTTAGATTAGCTGAAAAACACTTACCTTTGTGAAATACATCACTTACCTCAGATGATCCTTTTGACTGTGAAATCCTTCAATGATTTTAAATCTGTCAGAATATCGTCTCCTCAACGTCCTCCCTCTCTGCTCTCACCTCCTGGACTCTCCCATGCTCCTCTTTCTAACCTCAGCTGGCTTTTACAGTTCTCCAAATCCCATCGTTTTCTTCTGGATCTGCAAAGAAAAAAAAAGACCAGAACAAACAGAATTGCTTCCTCAATCTAATAACAGAATCCTCTTGGACATATTGTAACTCATGTTTTCCCTCTATCTCCAGATCAAATATCAGCTGCCCCAACACACCTGTTCATGAATTCATCAATCCTTTCTTAACTTTCCAGAGTAAAAACTGGAATCTCCATGTTTGTTTTATGTCCTGCTATTCTAAAATGACCAAGACATTTAATCCAAGAAGTATTTATAACAAATCCCTACAACAACTGCAATTTATGTTTTTATTTAAGGAGCAGGGAGGCATGGGCACATAAGATGGCAGCATTTAAATGTACGTATTGTAGACTCCAACTTTAAGATTGCAAATCATGATGTTGGCCTTGGATGATGACATCAATCTTCCATCTAAAATGCGGTGTCTTACCACAAGAGACACACATTTAATATACAGTATCCTGAGTGACAAATTTCTACTTTAAAAGGATACACTGACATTATCTAACATTGACATCTGGCCATTTTCATCAGCAGCTGTCAAAATGTGGATAAATGTTTTTGTCCTTTGTGATCCTTAAAATATACTGTAATGTTGGTGCAGACTTGTACAGAATGTTAAATAAATAAAAGCCATTTAACAAAAATTAAAAAGGCTTGTTAGTTTTTTCACTGTAAATAATATGCAAAAAAAGATCTTAATTATATTCAAAATGTCCAGATAGTGTTTTAATTTCTTTAAAATGAGCCAAATTCAAATGCTCCAAACGTGCCCTTTTTTAGACGCCCCCCTGATGATGAGCTGCTTGTTGCAAGCTGTTTTTTTTATGAAGGAAGAAACCTATTTTCTATAATGGTTTTTGTTTTACTTTGTAAACCTGCTGTAGATTGACAGGCTGACAAGCTGCTATCCTTTGATCCCTCTAAAACTCTGAGCGGCTCTCATTCAACTTAACTTGTAACTTTCACTTTACAAAGATCCTCGCCTGCAATCACCTCTTCAAACACGTCATCGCTCACCCACTTGCACTGTATTCCTTCTCTCCCTTCCTCACGTCTCCCTTCCATTTTCACTCCCTTTGCTCTGCCAAGTTGCTTGATGCTTTCTTTTTCAATGTTAATTCACCTGTGATCTTTCACTGCTCTCTCCCTGCTGTCTTTCTCCCTTTCCTCCTCTTTTTTTCTTGCATCTCTCCTGCACTTCTTTTGTCCTTGATTACCTAGTAGTGAGCTCCTGGCTGTGTCTCCCTGCCACTGGGTAATGGACTATTTGCATGCAAATGGCAGTGCCTGGATAGATTAGACAGGGTGGAGTGGATGTTGGAGGAAGCAAGGGAGGGAGGAGAATGAAGAAGGAGCCAGACAGACTTTACTGAAGGAAAGAAGGAGGTGGAAAAGAAGCTCAGATCCAGTCTGAAAAGGCAGGGATGAGTGCATTATTTGAATCATTCTGGCAGTCTTGAGTTTTAGATCATCTTCTTTAAGACTCTGTTATTGACTGTTATTTCTATGGATGTGTGTGCATGTGCACCGCATTTGTGTATGGAAATGTACGTGAAGTTCAGAGACGAGGAAAGAAAAAGTTGAACGTCTTTGCTTTTGTATTTGCATGTTTATGTGTGCCTAACTAGCTTAGCTCCAAACTTATAGAAGACGGGGCACTGCAGCATCTCTGTTTCTGAAAAATTCAAGCTGGAGACCAAAAGGTTTTTTGTCTGGAGAGAGAAGCTAAGGCCTCCCTGCCTCCCCCTCCTCCCCCTTTCTCCTCTTCCTCCTCTGACTCCTTCAAATAAATAAGAATTTTTGATTACAGTAATCAGGCCCATTAATAATGCAGACGCTGTGATGATGCAGAGGAGATGAAAGATGGCTCTTCTCAACCTTTCTGTGTTAGGAGTGAGGGGAGATGGCTGCTAGCTAGCCACACACACACACACACACACACTCACACACACGCACACACATGCACACGCACACATAAGTTTTGAATTTATGTTGAGACTTGAGTTTTAAGGCCATTTTCATCGAATTTCTTCTTCCACAGTTCCAACTTGTTTTATTGCCTAAAACAAGGGTTATATTTAAATCTTTTTTTTCTTCTTTTTTTGTTAATAGACATTATCATAAGATGCTACAGTATTAGGGGTTTGTATTTTCATACGATTGTACGGTGTGGACTCAAGAGAAACATGACTTGTAAATTGGATTTACAGCATCTGATTGTTCCATTTTGCACTTTTTTTGAATGGTTCCTCCTGCACCTACATCTCACAAGTACACGTAAAATCTGAACATATAACATACTTCAGCCACTTTGCTGTCTCTGTTGTGCACACACACACAAACACACACACACACACACACACACACACACACACACACACACTCTTCATGCTGTGTATACCTCCTTTTCCCTGAGGGTGAGTTGGCAGTGGGCCAGCAGTGGGGAGAGAATGCATAAAGAGCTATTGTGGCTGTTGTCATTAATCAGGCCCGTATGGTTTCTGACAGCAGCATGCGAGGAAGCAAGACTGTCTCTCCTATAGTCTCTCAATACTCCTCTTCTCCATTAGCCTTACACCAGCCAGACAGTCAGTCTCCAGTTACAAAATGCTGAAATGTAATGGCACAAAATATCGAAAGAAAAATGGCAGCTAAAGGAAAATGGGATGTGGGAAAGAAATGTATAGCACAAGGGTGGCATGTACTGGAGGTCCTCAGTACACCAGTGGTGCCCTGTGTTATTTGGAACCAATTTAAAAGTGATGAATGATGAGATTTAGATTTGTGAGTGTGACTGAGTCTGTCTGCTTTTGTGTCCACATGTTGGAGTGTGTCTGCTGATCCATCTGCTGGCAAGTCTCTGAGGATTCATGTCTGCTGGGCACATGTGGATCCAGGTCCATAACTGTAAATATGTGCGTATGTTATTGTGAGCTCATCACATATCCACAGAAACATGCCAAAGATGGCTTCTCCTACAGGTGTAAGCCCAGAACATCTGGCTGGCACATTTCAAACGCTCAGAAAGGCAGGCAGGGTGGGGCAAAGCCACAGAGGAGGGAAAACTACAGTCATTAAAAAGTGGAGAACTCGGGGGTGGGAGGGGACTAAGACCGCATCGCTACACCTGCTCTTTGCACGTCTGTCTGCCCGCAAACTGCTATTCTTCCTCTGTGTGTTTGTGTCCTGCAGTGGCCACTCTTGGAAAACAACTAGAAGACAGACATCTGGAGCCAATCAAGACCACAACAGTTCATCAGCAGTGAGAGGGGAATGCCAGTTTGCAAATTAAGATGCATCATTTTCAAGTCAAAAGTCAATCAGTGATGATTACATAAAACCCTCCTCTCAAACTAGAAGTCAGATTTCTGATGAGATATCAGTATTGATCTACTAATTCAATAAAATAGAAAAGTAGTTGAAGAATTCTGATGTTTGACCGAATCCCCCACAAAAAAAACAAAAAAAAACGAGGAGGATTAAAGTAATTTTTCTTTTTTGTAAGTTTGGCCTAATAAGACTTATTTGGCATATTCCAACAAAATGTTTGGATAAAATGGAAGAGGCTATTATTGTTAGGATATTTTAATGAGTTTTCTTTTGCGTGTGTTTTTCAGTCTCAAAAACATAAAACCTAATAATTTGCCAGGTTTGAAAGGTGTGAAGAGAGACTTGAACTGAGCCCTGGGCTTTTTCATTTATTCCCTCATTTTTTTCACTACCAGCATGGAGCCGTTTCACTTTAAGAAAAATTAGCTGAAAATTGTTCAATCAAATTCTAAAATGTATGGCGAAAAAAAAAGTCTATTTTCACCCTTTTTTTTTTGTTTCTTCTTTTAAAAACTCAAGCTATTATTTTCTTCTTTTCAAATGTATCACTCTAGAATTCTCTTTTTGTTTTATACCATAATGTTTTATCTGCAACCAGATAACATGAGGCTGACTGTAAAAAAGTGAACCCAATGTAAATCTCATCAACTGCTGTATCGTATTTATGCATATCTTTCAAAGCTACTTTAATTACTCTAAGCCAATCTTGTTGATGTCTCTATAACTCTGACACGATGATGTACTTAATACAGTGATTAAAGTCTGTGGATGCTTGTAGTTTATGGGCAGTTCTTGAAAATGAGTTGAATGCAAGTTGCATCATCTGTAGTTGGAATTAAATGTTCTTGTCAGCACACATCAGCTGAAGTCCACTAGACTTGTGGTCTGTCTGACAGAGTTAAGAATTAGGCTCAGAGCAAAGAATCTCAATGGAGTCAGCAGCATCGGTCACGTCTGCTTCAGTCGAAACACTCAGGCTGAGAGGGCGAGGCGTGGTTGGACTCTCAATGTTTGTTGTGTTCGATCTCACATCGAGCATGTGCAGGTTTTAACTCAAAAGCAGATCCCAGTTCACCAAAGCACCGGACTGGATTTGGCTCCTGGCTGCTGTGATTCAGACTGGACATCCACTCAGTTCATCTTCTGTTTTCATTTGACACAGAGTCACTTTATCTGACAGCAGAGTCTCTTCACCCAGCATGAATGTGCCAGTCCAATCTACTGCAGCCACAGTCTGGAAGTCATGTCGTGTGTTATCTGATGCCCACTGTGCCTGCAGATGCCAGGGCGGTCACTTCTGTTGTGGGGTAAGGCACAGGTCAACAGCCTTATGCCTTTGTTTATCTTCCCTTCCTTTTCTTCTCTTTTCTGTTTTCTCCTTCCTTCACCTCACCTCACCATGCCTCTTCCTGCTCCCCCTACCTCCCACCCTCCTTTTTTTTCACTCCTCCGCACTGACACGTTAGTCAAATCTGCCTATTATGCGCTTCGTTGGCCATGCATTGCTTTTTATATCTGGCATAAAGCAGTCAATGACACTGAAAAGAGGGGGGAAAAAAAGTCCTCAGAGAAAAGAGCCTCATGGTTTGGTAGCCTTTGAATGTGAGCTTTCAGGAGTCATCATCAGTGTCATGGTTTGTTTTGTTTTTTTCCTCAATGTTCTCATCATTGGTGTATACAGGCTAAAACAGAAGGCTTGTTACAATAATTATACACTCTGCAAAATGGCCTATCATTTGGCATAAAAGACAGGAGCATGTGCCTCAACAGCAGAGCAAACCTGTGGTTACATCAAAAACGGGGTTTATACAATAGGCACATGGACAGTCAGGACTATTTGTGAAGGTTTTAAATGAGGTGGAGACATGTTTAATTTAAGCATCCTTGTCAACTGAGTATTTTAATTTGACTGACAGTGAATAAATGATACAAATCAGCCTCTATTTTTGACAGAGCCAAAATATACCACCTGATAAACGTGTAAGAATTCATGTGATAAATTTAAATTGTAAGAGTGTGTGACCTTATATTTGAAATAAGGGCTTCAGAGCAACAGCTAAACATTTATGGTAAATACAGATCACTCCTGCACACCAACCTCTTTTTTTCTTTTCTTTCCTTTCCTTTTCCTTTTTCCTTTCCTTTTCCTTTCCTTTCCTACTATTTTTAACATTTATTTCAAACATGGAATGGTTTATTTTTTTCATTTGTTTCTTAAGAGGGTGGGCAGAAATGCAAACTTATTTGCATTTACTCCAATTCTACTGTACACAACTTAACCTCTTTCAAAAAAGAAAAGGAAACCAACAACGATAAAAAAATGCAAAATGTGACAAAATGAAATCACACAATTGTAAATTGAAGACAACTTGTCAAACCCATTGTGACAAACTGAAATTTCCTGCTGTTATACTTTTGTTACTATTTTTGGTTAAAGAGACCATTCCATTAAAATGTGTTTTTTTTCTGAGGTTTCTGTTGCATATTTTAGCTCTACAGGTGTTTGTATCAAACTGGAAGGTGTGCTGTTGCCATGCGCAGCTGGGAAGGAAACAGGAAGCTTTGCTCTCATAGGCTAGTTTGTTAGATGAATCGGAGTCCAGCAAATTCTCATAACGAATATTAGTGAGTTGCAGCCGAAGCCTGACGAATCTTCACGCTGACAGATTGAAAAGACTGTAAATCAGTGTTTCCTAATGTTTTTTAGATATAAAATGTTTCATATTAGAGGTTAATACTTCAGAAATAACCACGAAGTCATGAAATTTGTGTGAAATGGCCTCTTTAAATCAAGTTTTTCATTTATTTAGAATGTTTTTTTTTATGTCCATTTACACTGGTGTGTGGTTTTACTTTCTTGTAATTCACCCGATAGACTGTTCCACAATTTAACCTCTGATACTGAAACTTTTTAAAGTTCTTACGCAATGCTTTTTAAAATTAATTTTTCATCTTACTGATTCTGTAAATATTATTTATTTAATTTGGAACCAAGTTATGTCAGGCTATAAATATTATTTGAGTCATCTTAAAGTGAACCAGATCAAACTTAAGGACATTTAGCTCATTCTTCAGCTTTGGGATGTAAGTGATTCTCTTCAAATGAACCGCCAAATCCAGGTTGTACAATACATCAATTTTGTCATGAGATGAGAGTTCAGGGGATCCAAAGCACGGACAACAGAAGCAGACTTTAAAAATAAGACTTTATTGAATGATTTTAATGAAACTTACACAAGAGGGAAATACAAAGAAGAGCCACAGGGAATCAGAAACACAGAGTTAAGCAGTTGGAATGAGTTTGAGAAACCACAGAGTATTAATACTGAGTCAGGTGACAAGTGAAAGAGAAACAAGTGAATTGATTAGCCGTTGAAGATCAGGTGTGTGAGACTGAACGACTGCGGAGTGGAGCAAAAAGTTGCAATGAGCAAGAAACTCAATGAAAAACAGCAATCAGAGAAAATACATGACTAAAAGAAATAATTATAAAAATCTACACACAAAATAGATAAAACATAAAAAACAACAATGAGACATTCATTTTAAGCCATTCATCACAGGAACAACTTGTTTGCTGTGTTGTTGTCCACCTGCATTGTTCACTTTCACTTGAGATAAAGTTCTTTAACCCCCTAAAAAAAACAATAAAAGTATTGTAGAATTTACTAGAAAGTTCAAGACAACATGGAGAAACACAAGTGAGAAATGTTGTTTTTATGAGCATATTTGGGGCACTGTGGGGGTTCTGTGCCTTTCCATGGACTTTATGACAAAAGGGTGGGATGTTCAAACAATTCTATGGCCTGTTGTTGTAACCAAGGTGAGAGTGTTGTAGTTACTGCAGCTTTGTCTTCTTTTGTAACCTTGCAGCTTCTTGCTGTTGGTGTTCTTCTTCTTTACATTCCAGCCCAACCTCCCATCAAATACGACCGCATTGGTAGATTTTGTGATCCATAAAAACGACACTATATTCCGGATGCGACCCATATTGGATACCCTAACTTTAACTGTTCCGCTTTTTAATGTGAAATATTCGGCTTTACAGTGTGTCCACGTGTGTCTTTACATTTTAAAGCTAACCGTTGTATTAAAATGAGACATATTTCTGCAGAATTTGTGTTTCGTTCGGCTGAACGGAGCGAAACCTCACGCATGCGTATTTGTCAGCTCCTCTGGGAAGGTGCGTGCATCCTGGAAAACACTCCGACAGGTCAATGCCACAAACAAAAACGCTCTCACGGGTCGTATTTTGGAGCTAGCGGTTGTCTGTAAGATAACTGTAACCTCTTCCAGCTTGACTGAAATGTTAGAAAATATAACATTCTCGAAAATCTCATCAGATCATGTCATCTCTTCTAGAAATGCTTCCATGTGCTTAAATTAGATTGATAGATCCTTGTTATTTAACTAAAGCAGATCACCTGGTTATAACTACTAATTGTCATTGTTAGAAATTAACTTCATGTTCCAGATGTTTTATTGTTTCACTTTAACTACTTTGAGAATCTGTGTACAAATATAGATCTTATAGAATAATTTGGGATCTTCAAACAGATGCACAGACATTGAAGACATTCTCAGAAGATGACTAACCCTAAACCCACAATCGTCCATCCCTCATAGTACTTTCCTTTTGTGTTCAGTCCTATCATTCTGTTATCATCTTCACAGAGGTCTACTTTTCCTTTTTTTTTTTTTTTGCCAAGTATTTGGACAATGTGGTTTCTAAATTTTTAAATTTCACTTCCAGGAAGCCAATAGACAAACTGCTACAGGCATAAAAGCAATTCTAGTTCATACACTGTGTTGCAACTTTTTGAAATATGGGGCTTTGGTTGTGGCTATAGTTGCCTGTGATGGGAGTGAGCTGTGAAAACTATAATCAGTGTCAGCTCACACAGCCAGACCTGACACCGCACACTGTGAGATGCAATAGCTCTCCCTGTCAAACACATACAAACACACATAGCACATCACACACACACATGTGCACGCATGCACACACACTCTTTCCCAATCTGTGCTTCTCTTTTTCCCTGTTCCTGTCTACCACAGACACATACCCAGATTGATGCTGGGTACTATTGCAGTGAGTGACCGATAACAGGGGCATTGGGAGGAGCCTGGACAAAGAAATTGTCATTCCACATTCAGTGTATGGAGTGTGTATTGCTTTCACCAACACAAGAATGGAAGAACTTGTGTCTATCTATGTGACAGTGGGTGTGATTCCTGGTGAATTGTGTGTGTATGTGTCTGTGTGTACTTGTGCATTTTTTGCCTTTTATCTAGCTATAGCCTCAGAGCAATTCACAGCCTGTCACTCAATCTCTAAGACTGGAAGTAGGAGTGAGAGGGATGGACAGATAGGGTGGAGAAAGAAAGAGAAGGAGAGACCACGCGGTTGAAAAGAGAGATTAACATTTGGGGGGGAAAAGAAGGACAGAGACAGGGCTCAGAGGGAGGACAAGTGGAGGAAAAGAGGAGATGGTGATACACAGAGTAGTAGAGGCAGTTTGCTCCCTTGGGTGTGGAGATTAGGGCAGCCCGCGGGCGCAGTTGGCATGCAGCTGGGCACTCTGTCGCTCAGTCCCTACGGCAGGCTGTGTGTTCGCAATGCCTTCCCTTAGAGAGCAGAGGTCGAAGGGAAAGAGGAGGGTGTGTGTGTGTATGTGTGTTTGTGGCTGCTGCCTCATCGGAAATGCCAGCACTGCTACACTTATCTGTTTATGGGCTCATTGCTCAGTCCTGTTGTTGCTCAGGGGGACCATTTGCAGTCACACTTGCATAATGATAATAATAGGGTGACTTGGAGTGGTTGTGAGAATGTGAGTGTGCTTTGGTGTGTGTCTGGGCATGTGTGTTTATGTAAAAAGAAGCTCCTCCTTTTTTCCTACCTCTGTTCATTGACCGTCCTTGTCTCATATAGTGTCCTCATCTCACCTCCTCTTGCACTTATATCAATAAATCCTAACCCAGCCTCCACTTCAGCATTCCCTGAAGTTCTCCCCATCCCCATCCTGATTTCACTGACCACACACCCCCACACAAGTGCTCTAGCATGGCCCTGTGGGTACACCGCAAACTGCAGGGGCTCAGCCCACTTTAGCCATACACTGGACAAAAGGTGATGATTGCAACACATGTTTTCTTCACAAAAAACCCAACACCCCACAAACCCTTCATTAGTTCTTATACCGTTTTGAGTGCAACTGATTTTTGTTCTTCATCCTTCCTTTCTAATTTTACAAGACTGGGATCATTTTGCATCCTGTGTTTAAAATAAAACAAACCTGGTTTAGAAGAAAAAAAAAAGTTTTTTGGTGTCTTTCCAGCATTTCTTTTAGTGCCCTTTTAGAATAGCATGGATATGGAGTATTCATACCAACATTTTTTTTTATTCAATGAATTCATGTTGAGGCTGTGTACATTTAAACTGGAAGTTGATCATTCTAAAGTTTAACAGTGAATTAGCTTCAAAATGCTGCATATTCCTGCTTCTGAGAAGCTCCACTTTTCCTCTCAGAAGTAAATTAGGATGAAATTATTCACCACGTACGCATCCTTAGAAATAAGAGCAAGCATCCAAGTAAGCTAAACAGCCACATGAAAAGTAATTGATGCACCAAACATTAAAGACTGTGTTGCCCCTTAAAGATTTCCTCTGTTTTTGCTTATCTGACGCACTTATACATGTAAGATAACTAAATTAATTTTGATGTCATACAAAAATGGCCTGAATAGCTTCAAATGCGTTTTTCAAATGAAGATTTCATTTATAAAAGGAAGAAACCATCCAAGAAGAAAATTGTGGGGGGGGGTCAAATACTTTTTCACAACACTGTGCAGATGTTACTGCTTGACAGAGTATCTTGTCTTAACCTAATCTCAACACTGTATCCACATTTTGGAGAGCAAAGAACCAAAAACAACAACAAAACTTACCACTTATTCTTTTGATTGAACATTATTTTCTATAGCAGATAAAAATGCGACACGTTTAGTTACATCACACCTCAGTCCCTGTCCCAATGCCCACACTGCAGCCTACGGTCCTCCATGAAGTGAACTTAGCAGAAGAGTACATAAAGGTTAAAGTGCATAGTAAACAAGTGTGCAAATAATAGCAGTATTAGAATAGTGAGGATTATATTAATGACCTGTGCCACAGCGTTGTATCTCCACGACAACCAAATGGCGGTCCCCTCTTTTGATGCTTGAAAGGACTTTAAAACTCCAACAAACAATTATTTTGAGGAATTTGAAGTGCAGGAACTGAAGGAGACGTATACAACAGAGTAAGTGATTAAATTGTTAGTATATCATGTCCGAAAATGCACACCAGTACCATTATTAATTAAAAGTATGGCGCAGGATCTTTTTTCTTCCAGATGGATCATCTAGACTATTGGTCCACCTACCTGTCAATCAATCTGGTGAAATGTTCATGGAAGGCTATTGTGTAAGATAGATCATTACTCACCAGGGGTGATCCTGACATCATGGAAAAATCACAAATCTTCTGTTTTTACAGCGAACGTGTTCTGCGATTCCACATTTGAGAAAACATTTTTTTAGTCCAGCCATTTCTCTACCCACTTCTTCTTCTGTCAAAATTCACATGCAGCAATGCATTGTGGGCAATACGTTTTTCTGAAGTCCGCACCGATGTGGGCTTCGGCGAAGTGTGGAACGAGGGTGGAAAAGAGTCGAGGCCAAAGTCCTACGCATTTGCACCAATCAAAGGGAACGCGTGCACAATTGAAGTGCATAAGGGTGGAAGTGTGAGTACTGGGACAGGGCATCGGTCCACAAGTGAGGCTGCATTGGAGTTTGGATTTAAATGAAAACATACAGTCTCTCGCTGGGCCGCAACTGTAGGCAACTGCATTTGTTAGGGAGTTTCCAAAAAGCTTGATGAGAATTCTCTGTTCCCTCATCTATGTTGCAGGCCTTTCTGTTGTGACACAGAATTTTTTCAAATCTGATCAATTTTGCGATTCAAATTTTCTCCATCAGAGTATTCTGTGTCATTAAGGGCATCTGGGAACCATTACAACCCATTCATGGTTTACTGTTTGTGTCAAGAAGTGCCTGAAATGTGCAAAAACTTTGGAAGGAGTTGGCAACCTTTAAAACTTTTAACTGATCAGAGATGAATAAAAAAATCTGACAATAACAAAGCTGCTAATAAATTATTGAGTTTCCCTTTAGTATAAAGACATAATTAAGATAATTTGTGATACATTGCAGCATGAACATTTACAAACTGAATTGATCCAACACTTTTGTACATGTTAAAACTTTATTCAGTGTGATTTCAACTCAGATTTATGTATTTAGAACCATTTTCTCAATCCAAATATTTGCCAGCAATTGCAGCCATGTGAGACAGGTTTTTCACAGCTTATCTTTCACTCTTACATGATTTTTTTTTTTTGTATGTGAGTTGTCTTTGTACTGATTTAACATCTCTGTCCACAAATGTGACAGAGGGTCAGAAATGAATATCTGTACGCCACACCACATTCCTGCCATCTGACTAACTTCATTCTTCCCATAGTCTGGCAATTAAAAGCTGTTACCTCCAAAGCCCCACCACAAAACAAAGGCCCGTAGTGAACTAAGAGCACGGAAAGCCCATTAAAATGGGAAGTGCATGCCAGCTTCTTAATCGAAACACATGTAAGCCATTAAGAATACACTTTGAATTCTTCTCTGTGTGCTAAGTGGGGGGAGACAAGACAGAGGGAGAGGGAGCCAGAGATAGACGTTAACTCAGAGAAAGTTTGGGATCCTCGTCTCCTATTGAAGAACTTCAAAGTCTGCAACAGAAGGAAAGGAAAATTGAGATATTGGAGGGAAAAAAAGATACTTGCAAAAAAAAATAAAAAACCCTAGAAAAAGTACAGAGGAACTGCGGGTGTTGATTAGTGAGCTGGATGGTAGCGTATACAGGCTGTTTCGGCTCTGATTCCACACGGCTGGGACTTAGCATCCTCAGCTCGCCCCCTTCCACATCTTTCAAATAGTGTGGCTGGAGGCTCTTTGAATTTGGCCCCTATGGCGACAGCCAGGGTGGCGGCCAAGGAAACAGTCTTTCCTGATGCTGTTTGGAAGTGGCAGGGATCACAGAGGACCACTTCTAAGAACTGACTCTCAGCGAGGGTTTTCTGTCTGTCTCACTGTCTGCTCAGTGAATCCACATCTTGCTGTTCAGCCAATTATCAGAGCCAACATCACAATTTTCTTCCTGTACATTAGTACTTTTGAGGTTCAGATTTAGTTTTTTTAATCATGCTAGTAGTTTTTTGCTCTCTCTTACTTACACCATGACAGTATAAACTGCTCAACTTTGCCTCGATCCCATCGTATCGGCTTCATTTGCCTGTTTTTGAGGTTTGAATTCAGCTTCACACCGCTTTCCTCTTTCTGTTGTTGCTATGTAAACGAATCCTGCATTTCATAAGCACACAGATGCACCTTCAGATACATGAACCACCTGTTGCATATCGATTATCTGAACTATATGACGAATTCTGGCTTCATAACATTTACTCCTCCCAATAATCAATTGTTTGATACATTCATTGTTTTTGGGTTTTTTTGTCTTTTAATTTGGTTTTCCTTTTTCTGTCTCTTTACTAGCTGCTCCCTTATGCATTTATTTTGAAAGTCTGTCTGAAGGTCATATAATGAAGACTCCTCAATCCCCTTCATTAAACTTACCATCACTTTCTTTTGTTCCTACCATAAAGTTTTATTCCATCAATTCATGTTTCTGTGTATCTGGTTAGTAAAATACGTTTGACTAATTCCTTCAATGTTCCTTTTCTTTAGTGGCTGTTGAAACTTCCACTCCAGTTCCTCCCACAGCCTCCTTCTCTTCTAATTTACCCTTCTTATGTCCTCTTCTTCTTAACGTCTTGAGTCTTCCTCTCTCTCACTAGCACCAATGACCTCACATTTGTGTGATTATTGACCAGGGTCACAGCAGATGATTCTCCATTTAGCCTCATTCCTCTCAGAACAACAAGGATCGTTTCAAGTGGAAGTTTGAAACACGTGATTTAGGATTTGTGCACACTATAGTACATTGATTTTCCTTTGAATGGGTAAACATGCAGTAGGATGTATAAAACTGAGAAATCCTCTTGCAAATGAAAAGATTGCATCAATTTGGCAGTTTGTTGTTGCTGTTGTTTAATTTTTTTCAAATATTTTCTCAAAAACCCTTCATGCATGGAGGCCAGAGTGCCACAGTGATATGAATTGTTCAGAAAAGAACTTGTTCTGATGAGGTAATAACAGATCCTTTTGGAAAAAGCCATATAGGTTATGGTTTTTCAAAGTTCCAGTACATATTATTGCATCAATAGAACCTTAAGACATATTAAGTTCAGCCATGAAAACTAATAGAAATGTTCTCCTCTTTTCCATTAAAAATAACTCAAAAACTTAATTTAATCTTTTAAAGATAAAACTTGAAGTGAGTTTTTCCCCAAAGCAAGCTGATTCATGTGAACTCATGCATCCACCGCCTTTCTGGCGATCCAAGATTAGCTTGTACCCCGAGAATCTGGCAGAGATTCTTGACAAATTTCTATGACAAATTACAGACTGATGTTTCGTGACATTTAGGCAACTTTCACAATATTTTTAGAAATGGGATTTGTATGTTGTATGATTCTATTGGGGCTGCATGGTGGTGCAGTGGGTTATCATTATTGACTTGCAGCAGAAAGATCCTTGGCTTAACGATTGAATGCAAAGTTTGCATACTGTCCAAATGCATCTGTAGGTATTCTCCAGATATCCGTTTATTGTTCCATAAACCAAAAACACACATGTTCAGTTAATTTGTGTGTGCATGGTGTTTAGGGTAGCCTCTCCAGGGACATGCATCTTTGCCTACTGGACAAAAGGACAGTGTTCCTTTCCCCCCCTGCAGACCGCTTGTCTTCCAATGGTCAATAAATGAATTCACTATGAAATTCTTTTACTGGGATACTGAAGAGTCATATGTATATGTACAGTATATGTATATGCAATGAATGTGAAGTGTGTTTGAACAGTATACGTGTGCATATGTGCATATGTGTACAGTGCGCCCACAGGCAGACACACAGGAGCCTGAGGAGCAGTGAATATTATAGAGAAGTGGACCACAGAGAAACCAGGCCCATAGCCAACAGACAGGCCCTGCTCATAAATTGTCTCTGACGCCTCTCCCATCTGACTTTATGTCACTCTTCCTCCATCACTCAGTTTTTTCTTTTCTTTTTTATCCACATTGTATGTGCTTGGTTTGTATGTCTTTGTCTTTTAAAAACACAAAGAACTTCTGAAATATACTTAAAATGAGACAAAACTATCACAAAGAGTAGCATCAGCTATATGTCGCTGTATCTTTTCAGTTGTAAACCTATGTTTTACTACAAGTACTAAAAATCTAGTTTTATATACTTTGTGCTGCTTTTATCAGCAATTGCTCCTAGTTATTTAATTTAGCAACAGTAGGGTATTGAAATGCTTTAATAGAGTTTGATCCCTAAAAATTGCAAGTTTTTGTTTAAGAGTTCACCACATGACATATTTGGCACAAAGACAACTACAACTAATGTTATTTTTATGTCACCACAATCCCATAATTTTGATTTTTTTACAATCACATTATATAAAAATCTATCCTTTTCAGAGCACAGCAACCATCTTGGCGACCATTGTAAAAGTAACATGTTATAATGTGCCCGCAAAATGGGGAAACAGAACAGTGGAAGCTCTTAGAAACACTTTTTAAGGAATGATGCACGGTACACTGCCACACTGCTACCTTGACATACAGGTCTATTATTGTTTTCTGTTCTTAGTTTCAGCCCATCCATCCACCTTGACTTGTTCTTTTTTCTCTCTGCAGTTAAGGTGTCAGAGAGGCTTAGATCTTTTCAGCAGGCAAAATGAGTTGTGAATGGCTGAAATGAGACTGATTTTAATCAGAGCCTATAATTACATTGCTGCTGTTGTTGTGACTGATGCTGACAGCAGCCAGTCTTCCTATCTCTTTGTCCTTCAATATATCGCCTTTTTTTTTGTGGGCAAAACCTGTCTCACCCTCAGCAGGAATGTGTCTTACTCTGCCTTTTTAGTCCTCTTGTTTATTTAGTGCTACTTGTCTTCTGTGTCCTCAGCTGTCAGACTAGTGATGATTTTGATTAACAGCATTTTGTTTTTGCTAGGATTTTTATAATCATGATCCAGGAGTTTCTTCCTGTATATTTCCTTATGACACATACCCATATGGTAAATAGTCAGTACACTATTTTTCTTCAAAATTTTATGTATCAAAACAGTCATTATCTATATCTATTAATTCCTGTTCAGGGTCGCAGGTGTATCAGAATATATTAATAACAATGACAACAACCACCACCACCAAACAAGTCAAAACTTTGGTAATTACACTATCAGATCAAACGCTAAGCAACACAGAAACAGTGAATGAGAAACTGAGCTCATCTATTTTTGTGAGACAGATTTTCTCTGTTTAACTTTAAAATCTATCAGTATTATATAGTTCATGGTGAACTCGCTAGCCCCTCTGTCACACAAAACTTTCAAGCCAGGCCTGAGATACTCTCGTCTTCCATCAGTGTTGTGTGAAAGGACCAAGGCGGATTGGGGGTCAAAGTTGATTTACTGTTGATATGCCTCAAAGACAAAAGTAGTAGTCATAGAGTTGAGTTTGTGAGTAGGTGTGAAAAGAGCTAGTGCATTTCAGCAGAGCTGCTGTCACTACTCTGGTTCTGCAATGAGTGTAAACACGGTCATGTGACTTGGCCAGCTTGATTAGCTCATGTCTTAGCGATCCTTGGGGAATTGTCTCTGTGGCCATATTGTGGCACAATATGACATTTTTTGGTCTTCTTTTTAATCATCTTTCTGGTTTTGAGAAGCACTCTGTGATTTTTTTTAATCTGTTAATGATGCTATATGGAGAAAATTTTACTTACTATTCAACAGTAACATAAATGGTGGTAATGATTTCAAGGTGCTCTGATTTGAAGAAAACGTGCTTAAATCATCACCTCTGCATTTCAATGCTTGACAGTTGGTATGAGGTATTTGTGCAAACATACTGAGCTCTGTGTTTACCAAACCTAATGCGGTGCATTATGTTGTCATTGGCAAATGCCTCAGTGTTTTCAACTCATGAACAATTTTACACACTGTTGAATGATGGACTCCACTTTTTTTTTGTAAATTGTCTTCGAATCCTTCCAACAATGTTTTTTTTTGAGATCGTTGGATTTGAGTTAACACACATTGGCCCGCTTACTTTTCATTCTGAATAAAAATCTCAATTTATGTCTTGTCCGTCCAAGAGACAAATGTTTTGGGATAATTCTTCATTTATTTATTTAGATACAACTTTGCAAACTCTTCTTTTTAGGGACAAAAGCTTTTTTCTCTTGGCAACCTTTTCAAGTAAACAAGTTGTTCCATCTTTTTTTTTTTTTGTCTTTCTTTACTCTCAGAAATGTAAACATTTACCATGATAACTGAAATCTTTATAAAGACACTGACATTAATTACACAATAAAAAAAATGAAATTAGATTTTTTTTTTTACTCCTAATTGCATTTTAAGAATTTATTTTAATTGAACCTTTAAAAGCAGAATTATGAAAAGTGAATTATTAATTGTCCAAACCTTTTTTTTTTAGTTTGGGGCTCTGTAATTAATAAATCCAATGTAATTTTAATTAAGTGATTTATAATTGCTTTCTAACTTGATGTAGAATTAAAACTATTAAGCAGTAAATCTTAGCAGGTTATACAGTTACACGAGCAGTAAAGCTCATCTTTAAAGTGGTTTGTGTTCTGATCTTTTAGTTTTAGGAGTTTTGTGTCTGAAAGATACAATTAAAAATTGAATCTAACTTATTTCTACATTTTAGATCAAAGTTATTGGTCGATCCTGTTCAGAAGCCTGTGCAACCATGTTTTTGCAGGAGAACTTTGTGTTTGACATGGAAAGCCACAGTGTGGTGAATTCTGCTACCTGGCAGCTCCAGTGACTTGTGACACTGCTTATTCCCATATAGTAACATGATAACATGACAGAATGCCATGGGTCACCTCCTCTGTTCTCCCTCCGCCACACTGACTGCCAGCAGGCCCCAATTAGACGACTGTAATTCCCAGATAAACAAGGTCAAAAACACTGGAATCAGAAAGACAGAGAGTTTTGGCCAAAGCAGCAAAAGGGGAAAGGACAAGTGAAGCAATGTGTCAGCGGAGGAGGAGAGACTCCGACTAAGACTGAGCGCTGGGATAAACTGGAAGGAAAATGAGGAACTGAAAGAAAAAGAAAAATATGAGGGAGATTTGAGAGACATAAGGAAAAGGCAATATTAATATTCACAGACTCCCAGCCCTTCCTAAATATTTTATTACTTCCAGCTGTTTGATGTTAAGGAGACTCACCAGAGAGCCCCCTACTCATACACACACACACAAGCACACACCAAAAAACTCATAAAAATGGATTTGTGCACACCATCACAAAACCGCACGCAAGTAAATACCAACACACCAACAAAAACACATGCATGTGCACCGATGGAAACACACAAGAAATGCATGCATGGTTACAAACCCAAACTATCAGACATCAAACATCAAAAAGTGTTGACACATTCCTCTACATCACCAAAACACACAAAAGTGTATTTGCAAACCTCACAAGCAAACGTGAACACACATAACTCAGTGCGCATCGATCAAGATCTGCCTTTCACATTTATTCATTTATTTATTGTCTTATTTATTCATTTGCGTATTCATTCTTCATTGGACCGACTTTCTTTTCATTTGCAAGCTGTGTTCCGAGGGGAGCGCGGAAGAACATTCATCTTCTGATGAGAGCAGTCATTAATTCAGAACAGGCCCATCCCTCCTTCTCCTTCTTTGTCAGTCTGTCTCTTTCTGTCTGTCCATCAGACGGGCTCTGACTCTCTGTTTCTGTCCATCAGTTCCTTTTTCTCCCACTGTCTTCCACCATGTGTCAGTCTGTCTTTCATTCTCCATGTTTTCTCGTTTCTTTTCCTCCTCATATTTTCGCTCTGCATAGGACCACACTAAGCAGATTAATTATGAAACTAGACTATGCAATTTCTGGAAATGCTGAAACTTGCCAGTCCCTTGTTTCTTGCTAACTACTATCAGCTGTGAGACTATGTGGCAGCTGAGGTTGTGCTGGTTTGGGTTAAGTGCAGCGTTATGGCTGACTCATTATAAAATTTAAGAAATAAGTAATTTTGAACTTTAACTTTTCTACAAAAATATAAAAAAAGAAAGTTCCCGACTGTTTCTCACCAGCATTAGCACTGCAAGGATTTCTGGAACAGGAAATATGAATATACACACGAGTTAAACAGAGTTCTACTTTCTTTTTGTGGGATTTATGGAGTTGGGCACTGAGATTATACATATTTGTTAAAATTTCCCTTAACTTCCTGGGTTGAATTAACATATTTCATTGTGGTTTCAAGCTCTTCCCTGGTTTTGCTAAAGCTCTTTCGCTTCTGCACATGATTTTAAAAATGAGGGGCTACCTATTTTTACACACTGCTGTTTTGATCTGAAAATAGTCTTACTGTAGATATATTTTAACTTCCCCCCATATTCTTTTCCTGTGCCTCTCCCTCTCTCATCCCACTTCTTACTTCTGATCCATCTACCCCCTGTGTTCCCAAGCATGTTAATCAGCAGATTGTTAATGAAGGGCTGAGTTCAAAGACACACACAGTGAAAGAGAGAGGGAGAACGGGCACAGAGCAGTGGAAATAGGGAGGAGTTTTGGACCAACTGTCTGTTTGTCAAAACATGTCCGCCCGTCTGTCTCTTTGCCTGTTATCTCGTCTGATGTGACTCCCTCATTGAGCTCTCCGTGAGGACCACAAACACAGCATTTGCTCTTTGGATTTCCCTTTCATGTTCCATTAAATTTGAGTTTGAAGGAAACATAGAGACAGCCAAGGAGAGCGTGAGAGATTAATTACATGTTTCAATAATGGAGATTAATTAGTATTATTTAAAAATTGACAGTATCAACTAGTTGTCAAACATTTTGTGAGACACGGACGGGAGTTTTGGCTTTAATGGGTGAATTTGTCTCATCAGTGCACATCCTCCGCTCAGAAGCTGAACATCAGTTCTGCTGGTACCCGTTGTTTTGTGCATTCAGTATCATTTCATTTTCAATGGTAACTAAATTGAGATTTTTAAGCTTCTTGACATCTTTTGTTAGTGTTTCATTGGAATGACAAAGTATTATACAGGATAAAGTCGAGTTAAATTCTGAAACATCCCTTTTTTTCTGCAAAGGCTAATGCAAAAGTTCCAATTTCTTTATTTCAATGTTTAACGGTTAAAACAATTTTTTTTATACAGTGCTGGTTCTCTTTCACAGAATCTGTTATGTTCTACAAAACATCATGCAAAGGGTGAAACTAAGGTCTAACTCAGCTCCCTTTTAGAGGGGAAATGATCTGTTTGCTGAATTCTGCTTTACAATTTTCACAATTATGATATCTTAGGGCTTTCACGTGTTCTAACAGCCCCTTTAGATAATTTTACATGTTAGAAAGGAAAAGCATTTGGTTGCAATCTACAGCACTGCTGTAAAATATTGCTAAATCTTACATGGTGCCCCTTTATTGAAAAATTAGATGCAGTGACAGAGAAGACGTTGCATAGTCTTTGAAAAAAATTGTATTTAGTGTTCTCCAGCCTCAGCTCCAGTTTGAAAGAAACAAAAAGAGGAGAGAAAAATAAGAGCGAGACTTAAAAGATTATGAGCTTTCAAACCACATCCCCCACACCACACCCTTTTTAACAGCGCCAAATTTCCCCAAAATGTATGAGATGTTGCATATGATAGCCAAATGGGTGTAAAACCTCTGATAAATCAAGGGACAAGTTTCACTCTGGAGGGGGTGTGGATCATTTTCTGGGAGAGATACCAAGATTAGCATTTTTTATGTATTTATGATAAACAAAATAACATGTTAGCATATTCAGGTAAAGTTATCTGCATAAAAATGTGCACAAATCTCCTTAAACAGTCTCAGCAGGGGGTCCCAAATTGTAGAACCTGAAAAATGTCATGGAGCTGAGTTCTTGTAACCTGGTCCAATTTGTGAAAAAATCCATGTGACACAAATTAGTTGAGTTTTACTTGTGAAGGGCCAACCAGGGACTGAACTACAAAGTAAGTTCTACTTTGCAAGATTTTCTTTGAGTTATATTATACAAATTATATCATACTGATTATTTCTCAACCTAAAACGCTGCTATTTATTTCTGCTGTGAAAGTTGCACATTTAAAGGTCCTGCACTATTTTACAGCTTTCAACAACTCATATAGGCACATAAATGATAAAATCTTATCTTTGGTGTTATATAGTCCTAAAAGTCCTAAAAATAAAATCCTAAAACATAACTTATTTTCTCGAGTTATTCTTTGACCAGGAAGTAAAATGCTCCATTTACCTAAAATCCCGCCTTTCCCCCAGGCCCCTCCTCTTGAGTGCTGCCCCTCAAGCTGCCTGAATAAAATGGTGAATAAATTCCTGTAACTCTTACAGGCAAATGCACATTTTCACTGAGACATTTTTAGAAAGTAAAATACTACAAACGGTGGTGCTTGGTGTCTTGCTTCGAACTGTCGCAGCTCAGGGTGTGTTTAATCTGCAGGGGCAGCACAGACACGCCGGGTACATGCTGGTTTACCACTGTTACATCACTATGTTACGAGTCAGACATTTTCCAGGAGAGAGTAGAGCAGCTGCTCGGAGTGCAGGATTCAGGAGGATTACTGAGAAATGCATGTATTAAGCTAAAAAACACTCTGGGGGGTTAATGAGGAAATAACATCACAAATCCAAAAAGTGATTTTGCATGATAAATGACCTTTAAAGTCTGATACAACAGCATGAAATAATGAAAAAACTGTTTCTGTGGCCAAATTTAGGTTAAAAGGTTTATTCTGACTGACTGCACGCTAACCACATGCTAACATGTCAGTGACACGTACAAAAAGAAAACCTACCATTTTGATTTATCATGAAAGAGTCTGTATTACTGTATCTGACCCAGCTTCCTGCAAAGTCAGTGATACTTTTCTTGGTTTAATTCAAGCTAAGATCAAACAGCTTGTAGAATGTGCAAAACTCACACAATGTTGTGTTTTCTATCAACACTATGAAGACCACGATTCTCCAAATTCACATCAGTTCAGCTTCTCCTATTTTTCTGCTCCACTGACCCAATCAGCATCCTTCCTCCATCTGCCAACATTCAAAATAAAACCACCAAATAAAAATAATCCCACTGTTGTAACTGTCACAAAATGAGTGCACACCCCGATGTGCAGTAGAAGTAAAGATGGTCTCAAATTGGCTTTTTATATCATAGAATTCTAAAATACCATTATGAGATGCTACATTATGGAGTATTATGGGTCACATGATGCCAGACGAATCATTTAAAACCATTTTGACACAGAGTTGAACTACATGTTAACAAACTACTCCCGTGAAGAGATGAAAGTGATTTTAAAACTGTGCAGCATTTTAAAAAGTACAGTCTCTTTGCTCTCAGCAGTTATGAAAAAAGCTGATTGGTTGCTGTAATTTATAATACACAATGTTATATCTCTCTAAGTGTGGAGCCATGCAGTACCAAAACCTGAACTATCCTTCTACCTGTCCACCTTTTCCAGCTTTACTATTCCCACAAGAGTTTGTGTATGTTTCTACCACATCTATCAACTTTATATTTGCAGCTCTACTTTCGCTTTCACCTGGAAACTGTGTCTCTTATTAATGTAAGTTTGCGGCTACACTTTATTGGTGCTTATATAGGCTAGATTTGTTAGGGTTTTTGAGATGTACACTAAAGTAACAAGGTCCCTGGTTGAACTCTCACAAGCTCAAGATGATGGAAGCGCAGAAAAACTAAACAGCGGGCATCCGCCTCATACTTTGCTCTACAGGGTGCTTTTGTGTGCATGCGTGTATATGTGTATGTAAGTGTGTGTATGAAGGGTGTTTGTGTATCCTTTCTCCAGCAGGACCCCCAGATCAAAACCGCAACCCACTCTCCCTCCCCATGCCTCTCTCTTTCGCTNTTTCTCCATCTCTCCACCCCCTCTCTCATTAAAAACTGCAGGCCCTGGTTTCTAATTAAATCCCACTTGAAAAGTCTTAAAGTCAGCCTCAGATTGATTCAATTTGCATTTCTGAACAGAGAACATTGCCTAAAAGGATTAATAAATTGGACGAAAAAATGCCTTCTTTCTGCGCCATGCCGTCAGAGCTTGTAAGACAACATCCAAAGAGAAATACCCCCCACTCCCGCCCCCACCCCCCCAAAACAAGCGTCTATCTAACATATGCTCTTGCACTTTTTCTTGCATGTGCCTCCCAGGATGCCAGCAGAGATGGGAAGTGTGTATCAGGACACTGTGTGTGTGTGTCTGTGTGCACTCTCATGTCCTCATCCATGGAAAATGACAAGAGTCTTAGCCCTCTGAGACTTAGCTGTGATAGAACACACACACACTTATGCGCACACACAATGTGCCTTTCACAGTGTGTATGTGTGTCAAGGCATTTATGTGGCAGAGGGTTGACTTTGTTGTACTGTGCCAAAGTGCTGAAAGTGACAAGGAGACACAGTGCGGGAAGATCTTCTCTCCTCAGTCTGTACGTACAGAAACAGGGCTGTGATGATGGAGCGATGCCATTGGCTAGTGGACATCTTCAGCGAGGTGTCTAGAAATCCAAAAAAACTTGTTGCCAGCTACGTGAGCCAAATTCACTTAGTGTGATAACTTGGAAAAGAGCAAGAAGTGAGACAATCCAAAAAAAAAAAAATAGAAAAAAAAAGCTCTTACTGCCCCGAAAAAAGAGTTTATCTATTAGTTTGAGTTTGTTAATGAAACAGACATCTTAAAGCTGCACATTTACAAGTTTACTCTAAAACTGCAATAAATGTAAATATGAGGATTAACTGAAATTTCAGAGCACAGCCACCAAAAGCATTTACATCTACAACTCAAAAGGTGCCATTATTATAGAGGATTTGCATGAATTTTAAGTCTGTAGAAACAAAGATGTATCATAAAATAAGATGTTCATGTCTGTAATAACTTCATAAGCTTTCACCGTTTTCCTACTTGTTACATTTTAGTGCATTGTGTTCCAAGAATAAAAATTTGGTTAAAAATGCTTATTGTATCGACCTCAACTCAAACATTCACTTCACTGTTTTTCTAAATGCAGTATTCTCTAAAGTCATATGCTTTCAGTTCGTTAAACCTAAAAAAAGGAAGGTTTTTTTGGTGGGTAGATTGTTGGATAGAAAATATTGTCACTGTCATTATTTCCTTGCCAAACTGGCTTGCATAATGGGTACTGGGCTTTCAGTGACTGATAGTGCCTTGGTGCTTTTTGTTTGTTTGTTTTATAAGAAAAAACAACAAAACTAAAATAATAAGAGAAATAAATATTATGCAACTGGTTAAAAAACAAAAAACAGACACCGAGACAGAAAAATTAGATGAGTTTCCAAACATATCTGATAGAAAAACCTAGTTAAAAGGAAACCAACAAAACATAAAAAAAACATTAAATCCAAGAAAGAATAAAAGTTTAAGTGGTTGATGCCAGTGAATGCCAGAGATGATGATAAGATGATCTGTGCAGTCCAAAGAAAATCCAGATGCATCTAGAAAAAAACTGAAATTATGAGCTCTTGCTTTATAAAATACAACACTGACCCCTAGTGGTCATTTTTAGACTCATTCCAACGTTTTGGTTTGGACCAAAATCCACATTTATTCACATAATGACACACACAAATGGGTTTGCATGAGAATTTTACTCGTGAGTATGAGAGTATTAAATTCTGTCCATGTGTGTTCATTCCTTTGACATTCACAGACTCATGAAGATGTTATATTTACTTGTGAAGATTTTCTTCACATTGCATGGTCATTAGATGTGTGTGCATGTTTCAATATTAATGTTGGGTGAACTGTAGCTTCCTTTGATGCAATGAAGGCTGACAAGCGTGAAACAGGTCCAAGCAGGCACGTGGGTGCTGCCAATTAACCCTTTTCACTGTGTGAAACCAAACATAATTGCCTGGTGTGCAGGGGGCCAATAGGCCATGGCCTGCCCAGCGTAGGCTGAAATGGGCATTAGCTGTGCTGCCAGGTGACCATTACACACAACGGAACTGCTGGGTGTCTCTCCAAATCACATAGTTACAGTTGCTACCCTGTCTAATTGGTGTGATATTACCAAATTGACCCTAATTTTAATTTTCACACCTTTGCAGTTTATCTGAAATATCTTCATAGATATTGTAATGTGTCACATTGATCAAACTACTGCAGCAAACTACTGTTATTTTCTATTATTTAGCTCTGATTTTATTTATTTCTGTTAATAAAATATAAAACACGTTGTATAAGACATGTATTGGGAATTCACAAAATTTCTCTCCAGAGTAGTAAAAATCATAATAGGAAGAAATAGAGAAATAAGTTAAGCTTTGTGCATTGATCATTTTGTTCATGTTAAGCTTGATTGAAAGCCCCCCCATGGTTTTTGATATTGATACATGAAACCAGAGCAAACATACTTTGCTGATCTACCAAAGTAAATCTACCTTTACTTTGGGTACTTACTTTTTAGCACTTAATTGTCTCAGATCAGCATAATAATATCAGATGAAGATACCAGGCAAATGCAGTTTTCAAAGGAAGTTATTAAGGAAAAAAGCCATTCAAACACCCACCATCCATGTACCCATGTGAAAAAGCTGTTGTCTCAAAAATCTAAGCAAGAAGTTAGGTTTTTGCAGAGTTCTTTGAAGAAATGAGTGACTATATGGAAACTGTTAAAAATACATTTTTAAGGAGCGTCATCTAAATGTATGACTAAATATTTGTTTGTCATAAAACCTCTTTCAAAACTTATTATTGAGAAATTGCTGGTAGTTTGTGTATTTTCACAAACTTGTTGTGGAACATTACATCACAGTTTTCAGATGGATTTTTACAAAGGTAAATAACCTTTTATGTTTATTTACGATCTAATTGGATAGATGAAGTTTGGTCATTTAATTAGTCTTAGATTGTGTTTTTTATCAGAGGCAGGTCTTTGTTGTCTCTGTTTCTCCCTCTATTTTAATAAGAACTCATTGTATAATGCAGCAATATCTTATTTTGATGCTTTAAGATGTTGAAAGAATGTCAAATAGAACTGCAAAACTATTAGTTGCTTTTAATGCAGTTTGACTCCAGTCTGATGTAAAATGTTGGTTTGTTTGTGGTGGATCAAGAGAATCAGACTAACTGCAGGTCAGAAAGATTCATAAACATCTCAAATTTAAACTGCATTTTCAAGACATTTCAGTGAAACTCAAGTCGTGTTCGGAAAGTTCTGCCTCTGGAATCAGATCACACAAGCAAAACAACCTCCATGTTACTCTGCTGCTGAAATTCCATGTGCAAGAGGGAAAATATTAGATATCAGTTTCATGTTTATTTTTTTCAAAGTTAGAAAGAGCCACTTCAAGAGGGGCTGAAGAGCCACGTGTGGCTGCAGAGCCGCAGGTTGCAGAATCCTGGAATAAAAAATAAGTCATTTTAAATGTTTTATTTACTTGTAATGTGGCCATCTGGCCACTAGTGGTCGTCGTTTTCCTGGTTCTCCTGCTTCTCCGTCTGCCTCACTGTCCGCTGGCTAAAAACACCCCCTCCTCATCGTGATGAAAAAATGGCGGACATGCGCTAAACCTACAATAAAAACAAATTAATTTGTAACTACGCAAGGTAAAACCCGATCAGATTCTGGTTTTAGGTTTGAATCCCGGGATTACATCAGCTGAAGATGTGTTTAATGTTATTATTTGCAGTAGGTTTAACAAGCCCGCGAGACACTTAGCATGCTAGATAGCATCCAAGGCAGTGTGCATGTGTGTAGCGTAGCAACTGCGTGAACCTTGCGTTTCATTCAGTGATGTTTTCATTACAACATTAGCTATTATTTAGCCAGTAATTACTGGTATATGTAGTACATCTAGATCGCTGTTGTCACGAATATTGTATGCAAATATATGAGAAGAGGCGGAAGGAGGGCGTTTCAATTGTTGGCTTTGTGTTATGAATGGAGTTTAACAAATTCGTGAGCTATAATGTGTGTTAATATGAAAATAGTGTCCCGTGTTGATGTAGAAATGAAAGCGGCAGGAGTTTACAGTTGGTTAGCAACAGGAGGAAGGTGTGTCTGCTGGATAACATTCGTCTCCCTGTCAGTGTAGCAGCTTTGAAAACAAGGAGCGGGGTCACTTTAATTTGGACGCCATCCCCCCTGGCAGAGGAAAAAGGCGCACTTCTATTGAAAGGGAAATCGTCCGGAGAGGTGAAGCAGTGCCAAACGGTTATGAAGTTTTAAGGTAAGCAGATGTATAAGAACTTGCCACTTTTTGCTTTTAACTAAACTACGAGTCTGTTCTTTTTCAAAGAAATAAACGCAAGCTTTAAGACTTATTCCAGCTCGTTGTTGGGTTGTTTTTCCTGGATGAATTCAAATATTTGGCAGACCTACAACCGATTCCGTCTTGTTTACATACGTTTAGCTAAAATTCTGGTAATTTCTTCTGCATTCAAACACAATAAAAGTGTGTTTTATTCGTTTGCTGTGTTCATTCGATAGTTTTAGAAGCACTTATCTACATTAGTTTGACCCTATGAGCTTTTTGTGTAATAAATGGGACATTGTCTACTAAAAAATATGAAACGTTATTGTTTTAATAATACATTATACAATTTAGTTGAATTACAACGGATACATTGTTTGTATTTTTGGAGTAGTAAATGATCATTTTTATTGGTATATACGTGCTACTTTCTGTACAATAAGAGGCTTCCATATAACTGTAAGTTATAGATTTATTAGCAGATTTATGTAGACTTGATGAGTTATCTTGATTTGAGAGAAGTTAATATTTAAAATATTAAAAGGGGATGTCAACTTTTAAAAGATCCAGAAATAAAATGGTTTTTGCTGTGAAGATCAAATAAGATGATGTTCTTAATTCAGTTTAAGTCTCAAGATTGGGCCAAGTAATACCTAAAACCATAGATGTTTACGTTTGCAATGTTTAAACCAGGTCTGTTATACCAGTGCTCATGTCTGATATACTGAAAAAAAAACCACTTCTTTTACCGCCATGAGTTTAATATTTATTTTTGAAAGTCACGATTTATAACTTTCCATATTTGTCTAACTGCAATTAATAGGTTACTCACCAGTAAGTCAGTTATTTATTACACTGTAAGCGGTTCCTTTTGTAAAATGTACTTCTTTGCACTTAACTCCAGTTTACTGAGGAAACATGTTGGACATACAGGTAGATCTCTGGTAACTTTTTAGTGTTTACATTGTGACAAAACACTGAAAATATGTTGTAACGTTGTGTTTTTGTGGTTTATTCTTGTCTTTAGAGCAGTTGAACTGTTAGCTGGTCAGAACTGTAGGAGCATGAGGAAACCTGTGCCACAAAAATGTAAGACTTTGATTACTTTTACTAACAGTAAACTTTGAATTCAAGTAGCTGTGACACACCTTCGGGGCTCTTTCACATTGGAAGTGGCCCGCACTGCACTCATTGCAGGAGATGAGATCAAAACATGGGAGAAGGCTGCAGATGTCTAAACAGACTGGAGCTGGTTGTTTGGAAACCTAAAATACATTCAGGATGTAGATCATTTTTCCAGCTCCAATTCCAAGCCCCAATAGGAATATATTTACTGAATAAATAAAATAATAACCTTGGACTTCCTCAGACGTCTGAGACATGGGGCTCTTTCAGAAGCACCTGTGCAACAATTGCTCCACGTTAGTCTCACACTAAGTGGAGAGAAATGTAACAGCCTGTTGGAGGAGTCTCGTAAAAATAAAAACCACAACCGTTACCCGACCGTGGTCATCTCACAGTGGTCAGTAAACATGCTGCGCTCTGCATGCTGCTCATCTCGGAGTGCTGCACCAACCACTTCCTGTGTGAAAAGCCCTTCCTGGTTTAAAAGTGTAACAGTTTAAAATTATGAGATCATAATAAGCACAGCTGGTTCATCAAGCCGGGTTTAATACAGTTATTGTTTCAGTATTAACAGGAGAAAATGCATGTTTTGTGTGATATTTGTCTCCTGCAGCAATAGAATGGAAAGATCCTCAAATAATTAAGCATGCCCGAAGTGGACGACCCTCCCGGGTTCCCTCACAATACCAAGGTAAATAACACGTACAGTGAACAAAGAACTCAATTATTTGTTTTTGTGTGGTAATAGTAACCTAATGTTCTTCTGCAGGGCATTTCAGTTGGGAGAAGTATCTGAAAGAAACAGGTGCTGTTGCTGCTCCTTCATCATGTTTCAAACAGGTGATGAGATTTAAGTATTTTTGGTGTTTTTTTTTTTGGCATGCTAAAAACCTACTTCTTTTTCAACTACTGTTTGCTTATTGTTACTGTTTAGAGCCTCACACCCCCAGTGAATGAGTTCAAGGTGGGCATGAAGCTGGAAGCCCAGGACCCCCGGAACACCACGTCCACTTGCATAGCCACGGTGGTGGGCCTGACAGGCTCACGGCTGCGACTGCGATTGGACGGGTCTGACAATAAGAATGACTTCTGGCGTCTGGTGGATTCCTCCGAGATCCAGCCAATTGGTAGCTGTGAGAAGAATGGAGGCATGCTGCAGCCACCGCTGGGTAAGAGCACATACACAGCACAACTAAAACATTGCCTTTTCATACAGTTATAAAACAAAAAACATTCTGAAATATTCTACTATAAATTTTCCACATTTTGCAGTAACAGTTTTTCATAATTTGTCCTCTAGAGGTCAGTGACAGACAACAAAGAATGCTTGTCCTACATGTATCATTTCTGTCTGTTCAGATAAGACAATTACCTGGATATTGATGTAAAGCTTGTCTTCTCTTCTCTTCTTCTTTGCAACCATTTGAATTGAACCGATCGCTGCACATGTAAACTCTTATTCCGAATGTGGGTAATTGACGTATCTTACGTTGGCGTTTATGAAAGCTGGATGAAAACATGGCAGACGTGAAACAAAACTAGTCAGTTTCAGACACGTTGCTGGAGGTTTCGATGCGAAATTGTTTCCAGAAAAAATAAAAACACGCTCAGAAGAAGATCGTACTGCTCCATTTTAAACGAACGAAGCCATGTTTGTTTACAACAGAGGTCTGCTGCTTCTTCTACGGTCGTTTTCAGTATTTCAGATAGTTCTGCGCATATCAAAATGAGCTAACCCGATCAAACGTGTGGCACATGTGAATGCTTGTCATAATCAGATGTTTTCAGGGCCCGTGTACATAGTCAAATTCTAATCAGAACAATGATCAGATTAAAGACATTTTGCACATGTAAACGCAGTTATTGTTGAATTTCCTGTGCAGTTTTTTCTGTTCCAGTGTTGTTAGATATTATTTATTCACTCCTTTTCTAATTTTTTTCCTGTTCAGGTTTCCGTCTCAATGCATCCTCCTGGCCCATGTTTCTCCTGAAAACTCTAAATGGTGCTGAAATGGCTCCCTCGCGCATTTTTCAGAAGGTACCTGTAAAAGGCTCACAAGCCTAGCATTCAAAGAAAACACAGCGGATGTCTTGTGTAATAAACAATTATGTTATTAAGCTTGTAAAGATTATGTGTCCCAAACTATTGAATATTGTAAAAGGTAGCCTCATCAGTATTTTTCAATTTATTCACAGTCCTTTTTTGGTACAAATTAATATTTAGATACACTAACTTCCATATCTCACTACTCTGTGTGTCCCAATATTCCCCAGCAGGAGCCTCCCGCCCCAGAGCAGAACTCTTTCCAGGTGGGAATGAAGCTGGAAGCAGTGGATCGGAAAAATCCACATTTTATCTGCCCTGCAACAGTTGGTGCACTGCGTGGAGTCGAGGTGCTGGTCACTTTCGATGGATGGCGTGGGGCCTTTGATTACTACTGCCGCTACGACTCGCGTGACATTTTCCCTGTTGGTTGGTGCACCCTCACTGGAGACAACCTACAGCCTCCTGGTGCCAAAGGTCTGAACAAAAACACTTCATAATTTTTAATAAAGTCCTGGTGGAGTATGATGGCGTTCAGTGGATACAGACGTTTCCTTTAGTGTTCATTTTTTCCAGTATTGTTATTTAGAAAAAATGGCAACTGTATCTACTTGTCTGGTCAGATGAAGTTAAACAGTCTGGCTGCAAACAGTCGCCCCCTAAAAAAGTGTAGCTGCAGTGAGACTTAATTTAGTGTAACTCCTAGGTAAACGTTCCGAAACCAAAGTCAACATGTGGTTGTTCACATTTGAGTCTGTGATGGTTGGAAACAGAAATATTTTAGAAACCTGCACATCTAAACTATTGTGACAGATTTACCACACTCCCTTGGGAAGACAATCAGAGGAAGACTGGAAACCCAACACAGACTATATGTGTTTATTCAGCTAATGCGTTAAAAAGAAGTGCATCTAGTACCAGCAGGGCCTGACGTAGAGAGGAGAAGCTGCAGAACTGAATACAGATGGTTTCAGATGGTTTATTAGCAAAACAACCAGCCAATTGCAAAGTCCTCTGATAGAGTGGGCAAAAAATAAGCAGTGTAGAGGTCACTTCTGGACAGTCTGACTCATTAACTCTCGGTTTTATTCTATTTTATTCTTTGTATACTTTCAGCTTCCTTTAGTGGTGTGTAAGAATGTAAACAAGGAGGGTTAAATAAGTTATTTCACCTGAGCACAGGAATGTGAACGCACTCCCCATGGGCTGAAAACAAATCCGTGTCAGTGGGGATCATAAGCAATCAGGCCCATTCGCTCAGCAAACCCTTTGTCTTCAGGAGACTTGAGATTTTTGATCAGCCAAAATCAATCACAAATAAAGAATGATAATATGATAGTGACGATTCCAGTGAATTGCACTCTCTACATTTTTGTTATCTTTGTTTGCAAAATATTTTAAGTGAGCTAGCATGTGGTTCTGCTTTTCCTCTAAATGATCGTGTTTACAAAACATCTGACAGTCATATTGATGATAGAAATTCCTTTAACATAAGTTAAGCCGACAGGTCACAAACATTAGTTGGTCTGTTAAAGCTGTATTATTTCAGAAGTTGCAGCCTTGTTTGTTTTTGGTCTTTTTTGCCTTGAAGCATGAGATAAAACAAAGACTGGAATGTGATAAAGCCATTTATTGTACAAGAAACATTAAAGGAAGCAGTAGACACGAGAGCTGTTGGCCACAAGGTCAACTGCCCCATCTGTGGACTCCAAAGCTTGTGAAGGAGTGGAAGGAAGGAGGGAAATAGAGAGGCAGGACTTGTCTTTGTAGCCTGCTAGTGTTTTATGAAGGTCTGGCAAAGACCCAGTTGGCAAAGTGGGCCATGACGTGGTTGAAAGGAACCAGAGTGCCCCTCTGCAGGCCTCTCTCTGGCACCCTGTTTACCATAGTTAGATTAGGCGCCTTGAAAAGAGTTACAGTCGCAGAAGAGATAGAAGTAAGAAAAGCCTTGCAAATGGTGGGAAAGGTGGATTGTTTACAGTATCAGTATATGGTGGGAGGAGAGAAGAAGAACAGGGTGGAATAAAAAGGGAAAGGAGGGGCGATGCAGGGGAAGAGTAGGGAAAGAGGACCGGGCAGTGAGAGAGGGTGAATTTGAGGACAGCTGAGCAGACAACACACACTTTTTTGACATTTGCTTGAGCTACAGGGTGAGTAGAATTAATTAAATTAAAATCGGAGTCACTGAGTCATAGATTTAAAACTCTGGAGAAGTTGTGTTGCTGTATTATGAAGCTGGCGGCAGTGGCTTAGTGAACTCAGTGAACTTGGTGCACTCGGAGGAGGCGGGAAGGGAACAAGGGCTTACTTGTTACACATTTGTTCAGCTGTATGTACATCTACTACTACAATCAATGTAACCGCCAACTCTTAACAACTTCACATTTATGAACAATTTGTCTAATCGGATTAGAATCAATCAGATGTTTTATTTTTTCAGCCTCGCTGTGACTCTCCCATGAAAAGTAGCAACTGAGTTTCACATTGATCGGTGTGTGTTTAAATAAATACAGCCCCACAGGCTAAGACCTGTGCTAATGAATGTGGCTCTCTCATGTCGATCCAGGTTAAATACTCCTATATTTTTATTTATGTACTTTGTGAATTCTTGCAGGTGTATGTAAAACTGATATCCTGACAGTACTGTGTTTTCTGCGTTTTTTTTTTTTTCATGCTTACATTCGTGGTGTTTTGCCAAGTTTGATGGATTTTTTATAGTACAGTGGATTTCATGTGGGATTTTCAAACTAAGGGCGTGCTCTTGGGATTGTGTTTAACAGTTAAGTTTCACATCTGCCTCACAGCCTGTTGCAGTTTGCTTCTATATTAGGATTAAATCCCTAAACCTGAAAGGTGTTTGTAAATTTTGTATTTTTATTAAAGGGAAGTTCTTTCAACGTATTCGCTTTGTTCTAAATTAGATGGTTTATAATTAACAGTTTATGCTAGTATGATTTTTATTTTCACATTATTGTTACAATTTAAAAATACATGCCAATGTTTAGGAATGCATGAGTTAAAATGCTCCATGTTCATTTTGTTCATCATTTACATGGCCGTATCTTCATTTAGAGTGTTAGCAGTAAGAGTCATATGTTTGCATAAGAAATCAAGTTTTCATTCATTAAAGATAATTACACTCTTTATTAAACACTGGATGGCTTCTTTGTGTTTATATAAAAGTTGGTTAACCCTTTAACAGTTTAGGTTCAGACTAATTGAGTTAGAGTATAAATGTCTTATGTAACATCGTAGTTCTTTTCTGTCTCTGCCTGTTTCTTCTCAGTCTGTGATGAAGGCTGTAGTTTGACACGTAGTTAGATCCGGCTTATTTATAACCAAAGAAGGCTCGAGGATGCAGTACTGTTAGTTATTTTGATCTCACACATTCTTTTGGTGCTGGAAAAGTTTAGGTGTTTTGAACAGTTTGGATTCTCTTTGGAAAAAGGGTGAATTATGAATACTGCATAAAGATGAACAAATCCACAATTTTGAAGAAACATCATAATAAACCTATTTTTGTTATCAAGGTTATTTGTATGATGTAAATAAGACTGTCAAGGTTTAAGTCTGAATATAAACATTCTGATGAATTATTTACTCTCTAACCTTGGATTGTGGATCTGCTTTTCTTTGCTAATTTAGCTGTGTTGCCGAAAAGCCTCGGAGCACTGACAGACAGAGGCGTGGAGAGCCCAGCAATGAATCCCACCCCAACAGTGGGTAGACCTCCAGGTCAGAGAGGACGCAAGCCAGGCCGCAGGAAAACCAAAGTGACGGGGTCCTGGAGTCAAAAAACGTCTGCATCGGTACCTCAGAGCATCCAGACAGAAAAGGGCTTGGAGCCCATCAAGATCCCAAAAAAACGAGGACCTAAGCCTGGCAGCAAGGTACGCATGAGAGACTTGGAGTCTTAACACGTTTCTGATTCTGTTGTGTTCAGCAAAAACTGATTTGGAATATGTGGAATCATTTTCTGTGTGGGTGTCCGTAAAAATGGCTGTTCGATTATTGAAAAACATTCATAATAACAGTTACTATGGTCAAAACTGAAACCACAATTACAAAAAATTGTTATTTGTTGAATTTGAAAGTATGTAACATTTATTTATTTAATCTTTTTTTTTCTCTAAGCACACCTGAGCTTTCTTGAAAGGGAAATTTTAATTCAGAACATGTTGGATATTAGCCTTGCGCTCGAGACGGATTCTCGCGAGATTTTGAGTTTTCCAAACCCACGAAAATCCGTCTTGTACTGCTCCATTGACAACCGTCTGTTTCGGTCAAAAAAATGTTCGCACCAATCATGTGTTAGAATTGTGCTTTGGGGCGGGTGTTCAGGTATGATTGGCAGCAAGTGCCCAGGCAGGTGAAGCAAAACAAACATGGCTGTGCCGGTGGATGTACGCATAAAAGCGGATATTTAATCTGTTTTAGGAGAACTAGAGAGGGGCTACACATAGATCTGGCAGAGCTAGGTTAGTTGGATATCCCTTAATATAAAAGAAAGTATTTATTCAGATGTATAGGCTAGATATGTAATATATTTATATCAAAAAAGTTAAAATTAATTGTACAGCTCTTTGTCTGCTCCAGCTGTGTTGTTTTTCATCGTATTTTATTTTGTTCTTTCTGCTTTTCATATTAAATTGAGCTGTTACTGGCCTCTGTTGGACAATTCTAACTTTCAACCAGTGGGTGTTTAAATGACGTGTATCATCATCTCAGTGGGCCACAGGTCATTAGCAACTGAGTTCAGTCCAGTCCACCTTTATTAAGTACCTTGAATCCTTTACTCACTGTATGATGTGAGTGACATGCACAGAAACAGGTGTCCATCCATCCGTCAGTCTATCTGCAGCAAACCACACCCACCGATCCATCAACCCAAGGACGCCATTTTTATATTCCAGTCCCCTGATGGACCTTCCAGCTCTCCATCCAAAGACTCCAAGTGACCTTGTGGGTAAAGGCCCGGCCTCCAGGCTCTTATTGACAGTCCTCTCACAAGGACGGGCCCTAGAATGAGGTCTTAGTATTCCTAGTCCAGGCATTCTACCTTTGTCCCTATTTCTTGCTCTCCTAGTAGGAGTTTATAAACTGTACTTAGTGAGGCCCCTCATCCAGAACCAGTTTGTCTCGGGAGACCCCAGGAAACATTGCTTCTGGGATCATTGAGACTCTTAAACCCACCAACCATGATAAGGTGGCAAATACCAGTGTTGTACATTTAATTCTCATTCACAAATGTAAAGGAGTTGTTTGGACCTACTTTTGGCTTTCGTGTCCCTCAGTAACACAAAGAGAAGCAGTCATCAAGTTATGTTTCCTTTTTTAAAGATCTAAATAATTAAGTTGTTGTCATGTTTAAATTTTCTTCATCGTGTTTGTTTGCAGCTGGGCTGGGCAAAGAGAGCTGGCTGGTTAGAGGCTGCCATGGCTGGACCGGGACGGCCAGTGACTGGACCGGGACGAACCAGAGGCAGATTGCTTGCCAGCTGGGCGCAGAATATAATTTTGCAGCAGGCCCAAACTCAGGCAGAACCTATCAAGATTCCAAAGAAAAGAGGGCCCAAGCCCGGCAGCAAGGTAATCATAATCAGCATTAACACTCTGCTGCAACAAGCAGAAGAGGGTCAGGTTTCAATTCCTAGTGTCCACTTCCCAAGAGGGTCTCACATTGGACATCTGTATGAAACCCATGAACATGTACATGCTCAGAACCCTTTTTATTCTTTTGATATTTTACCTACTTGTTTTTGTACTTCTGTACGGGGTTGTTCCACCTTCAGCTAGCTGTAATATTTCATCAGGCAAAAACTGCTGGAAATACAAGGATGATGTAAACTCAGACCTGCTTCGACAGCAGCAGGTCAAATTTAACATCTTGATATTTAAGTTGTGTCGTCCTTCACCTGTACTCCTGCCTTGTCACTCTTACAGATATATTTGTTCTTTAAGCCTGTGACAGTGTTGGACTCCTTCCTCTCTGCTTGTCTCGTCAACACTTTTATCACATTTAGCATCTATATTCATCTTTCCCCTCTTTTACTTTTCACTTTGTCTCTTCCACCTGCCTTGTGGCCTGAGTCACTGTTGGACCCTCTTCTTCCTCGTTGATCCTTCTTGTCAATGCTTTTATTTTTCGTCACTGCTGTTATTAGTTTTCTTCATCATGCTCTATATTTGGGGTTCAAGCCTTTTCTTCCACTTTATCATCTGCCTCCATGAAATCCTCCGTGTTCGAAATATAGAATTTCCCTTCGTAATCAATGAAGTATGCTGTAATTTGAAATTGCTAGCATGGCAGCGCAGGACATCTTTGATATTATACTTCATTTTGACCATCTAAAAAATATGTCTATCAATTTGAGTTTAATTATTTGTCCTAAACATTAAATTTGAATCTGTTGTGTAATTGATTCAGGGATTTACCACTAAATTCTCTATTTTTACTTGCTGTTTCAGATTTGATACAAACACTTTCTGCACATTTGCTTCCGCAGAGGAAGTTCAGTAGATATTGAAAATTAGTCTCACTATCAAGTTTTTAAAATTAAAATGCTTGTCCTTGATACAACCAGCTCGTCGCTCATGTGACTTAACCATTTTGGATTGAACCACGTGACATGATGTAATTGCTGTAGTGTGGAAGATATCCACTAGGGGGCAGAAGACCAGTATCAAATTTTGAACCAAGTTTTTAAGGTGATGCAATAGATCTCAAAATACGTATGTTTCGTATATGATATTTATGGTATTATAGGGTTATGTAGGATGAATTGAGATTATTTCCATTTTAATTAATAATAAAACCAACTTTTAGTGTAGTGTACACTTCATCATGTTTTCTGGTTCAACCAAAGTTCCCTAAATTGTGATTATTTATGTGTTTACACAGAGAAAACCTCGAGTGATACCTAATCCAGTCCCCACATCTCCCACCAGCAGCACCCCAGAACCTGATACCAGCACTGTGCCTCAGGACAACGCTACCATCCCCAACTCTGCACTACAGGCTCCCACAGGTACATGACATCCACAGGCCCGGGCATAATGCACAATATGCTTCACATTTTCATATCTAAATTAAAAATTCTATTTTAGACTGGATCAGTTTGTCTTGTTCCTGTTGTTGTATTAACACAACTGTTTAAAATGTTGTAAAATAAGTTTCACAACTTGCAACTGAGGTTTAAAATAAAGTTTCTGTCAGTCGAGTCTGAGGCATTTTAAGAGAAACATCAAGTGTGGACTTGCCTTAAAAAGTATTTGCCCCCTTCACAAAGTCGCACTCACCAATATAAGACATAATAATAAAAAAGATGACATGAGTAAATACAAAATACACTTTTTAAATTTGGATTTTGTTTATTAAGTTAAAAAATATCCAAATCAACCTCCCCCTGTGTGAAAAAGTACTTGTCTCCCATTCAAAAACAGATGGAAACAAAGACATCTATCAGTCTGGACAGGGTGACAAAACCATTTCTAAGGCTTTGGGTGTCCAGCAGGCCGTTGTGAGGACCAGTATCCATTCATGGACAAAACATGCACTGATGGGATAAAAGTGGCACATTTTGGAGAGTGTAGGTTCGGTTAAATCTGGTGTAAAACTTACAATACATTTACAGATAAAGAACATTAAACCAACAGTCAAACATGGTGGTGGTTGTATCATCATCTGAGGCTGCTTTGCTGCTTCAGGATCTGGACAAGTTCCCATAACTTATGGAAATAAGAATTCTGTTTTCTACTTGAAAATCTTGAAGGATTATGTAATTGTGATTTATGTAAACTTGGGTTATTCGGTAAAACAATGATCATCTGAATTAATACTTAATATTTAAGTGCACAGATTTGATGGAAAGAATGAGTCTTTTAACCGCTTCCTGCTGTTTTCTTCCTCTCTTAAAGTTTGTGTGTACCTAAACAAGTACGGCAAGGTAGGACCCCACCTGGACCAGACTCGCATCCAGCAGCTTCCAGACCACTTTGGTCCAGGTCGAGCTTCTTCAGTGCTTCAGCAGTGTGTTCAGGCTTGTGTGGACTCTGCCTACAACCAAGCTTCAGTCTTCTCCTGCCTCAAGTCTGGACAAGGAGGCGAAGTCATTTCAGGTGCGGACTGAAGCTGGAAAAGTCTTTCTCTTCCTCTTTGCTTTATGATTCCTATTTTTCATTACTTTGTTAATTTAAAATGTTTGAAATGAGAAACTTTTATTTATTCTGCTCTTTATTTTTGTGGTGTGATTTTTTTCAGCCTTTTTTGACCAGCATCAGCACACACTGACCCTCCCTACAGTCAGCAGCGTCACCTACGTTCTCCGCTTCCTGGAAAAACTCTGCCACAACCTTCACTGCGACCCTCTGTTCGGCAGCCAGCCTGTAGCCAGAGGAAGTCTGCTCTATGACAGTCACCCACACGCTACAGGTCAGAAACACACTTTCTGTAATTGTGGGTTCCATCAGATGTGTTTGACTTTAATATCATCTTGTAAAAACTAGATGTTTGTCATCGTGGAACCATAGTGTCAGACTTCCTATGTAAGAGTTGAAATGGGGTAGACGGGTTTTCCTGCTGTCCAGCTCGGTACCATGATTAGAGTGACTGCATGCCGATCATCTGAGTTTCACATGTTGGATCAGGGCAGGTTTAACACGAAGTAGGACTTACAGTAATGTTCAAAACAACAAGACTTCTCTCTCGTTTCTGTCTCGATCCACTCTGTAACAATGGAGGAGAAAAAAAGATGCTGATGCACACCAGTTAAAATAGCTTTTCATATAATTATGTGATTTAAAACTGATCCAATTTGTATTTGAATCTTCATCATATACTGATTCCAGGTTGCGTCCTGTGGTATTTTGTTTTTTTTTACCAACATCTGTACTGATTTCAGAGAGGAGAAGTTTTGGAGACAATCTGACAACGGGCCCTGGACGAGGCACCAAGCGCTTCCATCAAGACTTCAATGGTCCTCTGTCTAAGAAACTCTCAAAAATCAGCCGGCACGCTACTGATGGTATGCAAATCTTTCAGAACTTTTCTAAAATAGAGGTTTTTATGTAAAAATTGTCTAAGTTTTATATGCCATTGCGTCACATTTTTATGTAAAGTATTTAATTTCAGTCACAACTGGTTTAACTTGTCCAGTAAAGCTTTAAATATTCATATAAAAGGAGGTAGTTGAACAGAAGCTCCCAGTTTGTGAGTAAGTGGTATTAACTTTTAGACCAAGAGGTTAATCATTTTTCAATTTCAGTAAGTTTTAATTAAGTTAATGAAATATTAAAGGGATTTCTATAAGGGCTTGTGTACTTCTACTGAAGGCAGTAACACACCCACACTCTCTGTTCTTACTATGTTAGAACACGTTCTCTTGATCTTTTCAATTTTACATATTTGAAACTGTTTATTTATTTGCATCTTTATTTCAGTTTAGTAATCAGGCTCTTTTTGTCTAAAGGTGAGTCTTTCAGTGAGAACAATGCTGCAGGATCAGAGCACTTAAAGAAGATTCCTATTTCCACAAACTCTCCAGGACTGAGTCCTGGTCTCAGATCTCCACCCAAACTGCTGCGACACAACAATTCTACAGGTAGAAAGACTGCGACAGTGTTCTCTGTCTGATCTTAGGATCAGTAGTGATTCATCTTGCTTGCATGAAATCGCCTTTTTCCTTTAACTTTAACTGTTGTCACAAAATTGATATCAAATCTTTTAAAGCTTCATTATCAGTAAAGAACTGTTTTGATATTTGAAGAGTCCTTGTTAAAGTTCCAGCTTTACACGCCCTGCTGGCGGCTCAACAGGAAACCCCATCAGGTCAAAACCCCTAAAACGTCACAGCTTAAAAATTAGTGTTTTCAAACCTTCAAGCAACTCTGTTTCCAAAAATGAAGTTTAATCTGTTCATCATTTTGTGATTGCAGAATTTCACATTTTGTTACATTTTACTGTAAATACCTCACTGTCAAGAATATTTTCTGTAAAAAACAATGATAAAAACGTTGAACTTCCAGGGGACAAACTTACTGACTGAGTCATGTTTTTATTTTTCTCTCACTGTGTTCAGGCAGTTTCCAGGACGGCCCCAGGGCCAGCGGTCAGGACCCAAATCTGTGGACCGTGGAAGAAGTAATGCAATACATCCGAGATATTGACCCAGTTCTCGCTCCTCATGCTGATCTTTTCAGGAAACATGTATGTATAACTCATTCTTAAACTTAAAACTCTTAAACCTAAATCGTTGTTCTTATTTAAAAAACACACAATCTGTTTGTTTCTTTGTTACAGGAGATTGATGGTAAAGCTCTCCTGTTGCTACGCAGCGACATGATGATGAAATATATGGGTTTGAAACTCGGCCCCACCCTCAAACTCATCTTCCACATCGACAAACTCAAACAAGCTTGAGGAGGTTCTCAACCAGCTGCAGCCTTCAAAGGGGCTTTTCTTTCCTCTCCCTTTCCTTTTCTAGTGTCAGTATATCCTGCACTTCATAATGGGACATATATACTGACTATCTACATGTAGCAACTTCCAGCTTACCTCCATATCTGGTCTTCATTTTCCCTTTATTACCTCATAAAATGAGGAATGTTTATTTTGTGTAGCACAATCCAACTCTAAGGCAGCGTGGGAACGTAGGATCGCCCTCTGTCCTTCATCTGTTTCGTATTTCAGTATAACTTAAAGACTTCTGTGGCTATTTTGAATATTTTAAGGCTTTACAGCCTGTTTTCACAGTATGTTACATTTATTCTGTACATTTCATTTTTGTACCTAATGAATATACAAACTTGTATTTTTCAATAACGTGTTATGTGAGAAAGTCCGAAAACCCTAAAGGAAGGAAAAAAACACTTAATTTATCCCAATAATTGGGACGTTTGTTATCAGTCTCAGTTTGAGGCATCATTTTTGCAATTGCAAGAAAAATCCTGGTGGGAAAAACATGTTTTATAAAACTACAAGGATTAACTATTATTTTAAAAATACAGTTCTGCCACGAGGAAATCTGTTTTATTATCTTATTCTGAATGTTTACAATGCCTTGTTGTGTCTTTGTTATTTGTACTTTTTTAGTTTTTGATACTATATTATTAATGTCTATGTGGCGAGCGCTGTCATGCTCAACATGTTTTAATAAATGTATCATTCAGCTGTTTAATTTTTTGCTTTTATTGTTTATTCAGTTATTTAAATTAAAAGTGTTTGTTCTCTTTACTGGGTCATTTTATAAAGATTGATTCATCACAAATAAAAATGTTAATAATTGATTTGTATCTAGGTTGTATATATAAATATTCACCAGCAGGGGGCGGTACAACCCTGTCCAATTTTACACAGATATGCACCACTACGGGTGGCCATCTCTCCATCTGGTTGTCTCAGCATGATCATCTGATATTTTTACATCATGTAACTACTCCATGAGGTTGTTTCCATTATTAGTGGGGTTTTTTTCTATTTTGCTCCTCAGTTATTCTAATTAATTCTCTGCTGCTGAAATGTCCCTCACCCCCTCAGGCTTGTTTTAGAAAATAGAGAAAATAATTTGGTGTTTTACAAATCCGTGCAGTTCTCATAGTGTTAAATTCACGAGGTTTACTGCTTGATTGAAGATCTATTTATGTAAAGAATGCTTTAGGGTTCACAATCACACTTACATAAGCTAATAGGTTCAAGAGAAAGAGATTAGTTGCTTGCAGTTAACAAAAAAACAACCTGCAACATAAAGTCCCGCCCACTCACCCTCACAATGTCATGGTGTTTTTTTAAGCATCAAATGACTGATTAAAAATGAACATTTGTAAATACAGTAGCAATATACAATAATACAGCAGCAAGGCATGAGTCGACAAGATGATCTGAGGTCTGTCATCATGAAAATATCCTGTTTGTTTCCATGGAACGAGCAGGATTTAAAACTTACTGCTTGTTTTTGAGGACGGTACTAAACTGTTTTCATGTCATGTTCACATGATCTAAAGGCTAACAGATCACATGATGTGTGATTGTACTTAACATTGTTTTACAGGTTTTAAACGACTATAACGCAATAATTTCCCAAATGAATAGTTCTTAGTTTGAAACTCTCGCATGAAATGAGGCGGATAATGTTTTCTTTATGTGCTTATTAAAACTTTTCTTTAGTTTTTAATATGATGCCAAATTTATAAACAGATCAGTTTCTGTTTTTAATCTGTCATTACAGTTTTAAAGGTTTCTTCGAAAGAAAGAAATGATCAAACATCCTCAGACTGGACTTTGATCACAGTTTACCATCTCCATAACGCAAGTTACAGATTAAAGCCTGTGTGCGTGTCTGTGTGCATTTGCACTCCTGTGTGAAAACTGATCTGCCATCCCAAACATATAAACAAAACTAATTTTGGCAGCTACCTTATTCCTTTGTGTACCTGCAATGCCTGAAAAGTGTTCTATCACTGAGGCAGCAAAGCAACATCACACTGATAAACCTGCACCTGTTTTATTCAGTCACTGGGAGTTTATAAATATATGTTTACAAATTATTTACAGAGTGTAAAGCTGTAAATTGTGTTTTATCACCCTGTTAAATAAATCCATCTTGTAAATCCTTATTTTTACACCTTAAACAGACTGGCCACTATCAGTGCAACCTGAAACAAGCCGTCCAATCAGATAGCATCACTGCCTTTGGTGAAAAGATCCAACTACAAACATCCAGCTTTGGGCGCCGTGTTGTGATCCTATCACATGTGAGTAAATAACATTTACCCATTTCACCTTAACTGTCTTTCAGATTCACCTTTTTTTTTTTTATCAGAGTTGCTGTTTCCTTCTGTCACCTGAACTCTGTCTTTTTCATATTGATCTAAAAACTCATGGTCACTTTACATCTAATCAAATAAAGTGGGTATTTAAAGTTATTTTATGTTTAGAAAATGCTTAAAAATAGGTCAAAACCTTTAAGGGTGTGTTGATTTCCTTCAAACTGCATCAATCTGCACAATTTTATTGCTTAAAGCAAAATGTCTGAACAGAAAATTACTTTAAAAAGTTTTTTGTGTCACTTAATGAATCTGAAGTCCTTTTTTGTTCTGGTAAATACAGTTCTGATCTATAAATGACAAGATTATTGAACATGTGGGCAAAGATTTACTTCTACTGAAGATGCTCTTTACAAAACAGAAAACCACATCATCTGAGTCAAAACAGGAAAACAAACCACATAATGTTGAAAACGGTGACCAAATCTGCTACAGTACGAGGCGTGTGCGTGTGAGCATATGACACATAAGATCGGTGCCATGTTTGTTATGCTCTGGCACATGTGACAAGCTAGGAGCTCATGGTGGAAGCCTGTGCTTGTTGATGTGTAATAGTTGCCAGTGTGTCATGCTATTTATAGAAATAACAACTCCTTGTGATGCATGTTGTGTTTGTGACTGTTTTGAAGTCGATTTTTTTTCCTTTTAGTTCCTAAAATTGCTGTGGGAATTTTTTTTCTCTTTTTATCAGCTGCCATTCGTGTTGTGTTGACTTCTTGTTGTGACACACAGTAATACTTGGGGAAATCCAGCCTTTGATATTCACCATTATTGCTGTGCAGAGCTCTTCTGTCCTCTGCTGTCACCGCACCAACAGTCAGACGGGATTTTTAAACAGCAGTACAGTTTCACTTAAAGGAAGTTTTGCAGGCTTGCAGATCAGGCACCACTGTGAGAAAAATAAAAAGACTTACTCGAGTCTTTTGGTGTCACATTATGACATCAAGGTGCCACTTTTTTTTTGCTGAACAAACTCGGCATGTTGCATTTTGCAGACAACTGTGCACCCAGTTTGAGAGACATTACACAAACATAAGAAGCTCATGCTAAGGCTTTTTCACCTGTTGGCAGTTGAACTACCAGCAAGGCCTTATAGGGAGTCGGTTTTAGGTAGATCTGAGGGTCCTGGTGGGTCTTTGAAGGCCAGAGGTTATACATTTCTCTGTTTAGCTAATTCTTGGGATTTTCACCTCAAACTGGCAAATATTTCATCTATCAATAAATACTTCAGCAAATTTAATTTGCAAGTTTGTTTTTAAAATATTGACTTTGAGATTATTCTGCAGAATTAGGTGTTTCAGTAGGTCTCTAAACATTTCTGAGGATTTAAACCACCAGTTTTTAGATGGAATAAAAGTGTCAGTTCACTCACATTTCAGCGACCTACATGTCTGCATACAGATGTTTTTAAAAATGAAACTGGATTCTCTTGACACTTCAGTAACTTCTGATTTAGAGGAAATATCTGCTAAAAACACTCTAGCCCAGTCTACACCCTGCCTGCAGATGGTGAGGGTCACTAAAGGTCAGGATTTTGCTGTAAGGAAACCGTTTGTCACACCACAGCGCAGCTATTTTCTATCAACAAGAGCAAAGAAAGCATAGGTTGCACACAGTAATAACACAGAGAGGGAAAAAAAGCACAGAAATATGGGTTTAACCACTGATCTTATATGTTGTTGATACTGAAGTTTCACCTGTGGGATAAAGATTGGCATGCCTGGTAAGAACTGCTCAGCTGCAGTAGCTCCACCCCCCACCTATAGCTTGTTTCTCGGCCTTTGGTAGCCTGTGCACGCCGCTGTCGCCACCAGATTAGCAAGAGGGCTTAAAGCCCTGTTCACAAAGACACAGTGTACAGAACATAAACTGTGCTAATACTGCTGCCTTCAATTTTATCCCCATGAATCTCTCTCCTCTGGCCCAACCCAAATAATTGCCCCAGTCGGCATTAAACAGGTCAAATACAGTTGTGCAAAAGTGCAGCAGATGACCCAACCATTCAAACGTCCCTACTTAATTCTCATAAAACTTTCCCAACAAAAAAGTCCCATTTTGTGAGGCTTGAATTGGTTAAATCTGTGCTGCAGTTCAGATTTTTATTCTAATGGACATGGCAATGTGAAGCTGAACCTTTCAGGTTCAAATAATATAAAACATTTCAGACCAGAAGAGCAGCATTAGTTGAAATGTTTTATATTGTAATACTTTGCTGCAGAGTTCTTGTGCTTTTTTTAACCTTACATTTTTCAGTTATTGAATTCTGTTCTTACTTAAATAAACCAAATTATACATAAACTAAACAACAAGCTACAAATTCAGACCCACTAAACACCAGGTTGGAAGCAGCCTTTGTTGTAAAGCTGCAGCTCTAATCATTTTGGGTCAAACATCTCTTGAATCCTTCCTATTTTTAACATTGTTAAGACACCTTGATGTAACTGAGGCAGCCTGAATGAGAAGTGTCAGCCATGCACTGAAAATAAATTATTTACACCCCCTTCCTTTTGACTTCAAAGAGCTGACAACACACTCAAGCCCAGATTTCAGTAAGGGGGTTGGAGGTGGAGTTGCTCGTCACTTAGCAACCTCTATGTCACCTGTCCCAACATGCTAGAATCAGCTACTTACCTCTGAAGACTACAGAAACAAAGGCCCAGCCAGATTTAAAAACCTCCTCTGCAGATTTCATCATTTGAAAACATATATTTGGCTCCAGGAAAAAAAAAAAAAAAAAAAAAGATCTGCGTGATTAATGGAGTTCTGTGATATTTTGGCTTTTCACAGGGAGGGATCCTTAGAAGGGGAGATAATGTAACACTGTGCAATGAGACCACATGTCAAGTAAGGGACACAAGGTGACTGCCCTGCAAGAAAATTAGGAAGTTTGGCTTGAACATGTCCACTCTATGAACCCTGTGCTGAGCACTCTGCTGTTTATTTACCCCCTGCCAACACAAACACACACAATGCAAAACATGCAAAAAAAAAAAAAAAAGCTCTAAGCAAACTTATTTATTAAAGTAGACATGCTCGAACACATGCCTTCTTCACACAGCAGTCACATACAGAAAAGTTCCCAAATCTCTCGTCTTCTCATCTAAAAAAAAGAACCCTTTCCTCTCATTTTGCACCAAAAATTTTACTTACTACTGTTTTGAAATAATTCTAAGTGGAGTAATAATGTTTCAGCATTACAAAACCCATTTGCGTCATCTGAATGTTCTCGCACGGTTCCTTTTACACCATCAGAGGTTCAGTTGAAATCCACCAACAAGCTGCAGGTAAAGGCAAAGAGTTCAAGATGAGCCAAGATGGGACACAAATCTATCTCCCATCCTGACTCCACACTGATATCGAGGTATCCCTGTTAGTTTGTTTGAACAGGTTGTCTGCAGATTTTTTTTTTTGTATCTGTGTGTGTACATGTGAAGACCTGACCATGCGTGACAACAGCAAATGACCACCTATCCATCTCTGGCGCCAGAGTCGGAGATTAACACGAGCTCAGGCTTGGCACCAGCTGGACCAGAGCCTGGAAAGAGAAAACTAGACACTATTCGATGCAGCCCTGCAGTTAAATGTTCAGATCTCAGGCAGAGGGATGTAAGGCGAATTGCATTTAACATGCATCGCATGATGTTCGCTCAAGGGTTTACAATGGAATCTTAGTTTTGTGGGAAAAACCCAGAAAAAAAAAAAAAAAATCCCCGACTAGCAGAGTTGAAGAAAATCCCTCCAGCTAAGTTCTAATAGTAAACTCAAGAGATGCTTACATTTCCTCTCCCCTTTCTTGTGACTTCTTTCTGTCACTTTGCCCGTCTATCAGAATGTGGCTTTTGGTCTCTGACTTATACAGAGAAAACGTTGAACTGCCACAGGAAGACACAGTGTTGTCTCGAGCAGAGTTTCTGTGGGTGGGCTGAAAACGAGAAAGAGCAAGAAAAACAGAAGTAACTGTAAATGTCCCACCCTGCTTAGCCTGCGTCTAGACTGGGCTCGGTGAGGTGAGTGGCAGTCATAACAAGGGATTGAGAAAGCAAACAGGATTGTTTGCAATATTTAACTATTCATCTATAGAGTTACAATCAAAGTATAAAACCACAGCACTTAATTGTGGCAGAAGAAGAAGCAGCATACAATTATGAGATATATGAGACAATATTAAGTATGTGCCTGCATGCCTCATGTGCCACACACCAGAAGACCATCTCACCAGATTGGCAGCAGGACTCGCAACCGTCACTAAGCACTGTGCCAAGGCTGTTGGCCTACTTATGAGCCATTCTCTTGTCTGTGTAAAGCTCTAGAAACACACACACTCTTAAGCTAGTCACCGTTCTTTAAAACAAACCCTACAGTCAAATATATTTCACTTTGCATCATCAGTGACACCGCGATTCAAGCTGGATCCATTAACCATCACCACAAGTGGACGACTGAGCTGAAAAGGGGCTTTAAGAGCAGTGCGGACTTAGAAATTGAGCAATCAGCAAAGACTACTTTTATAACACAGCTCTCATTTCCCCCTTGTTACTCATAATGCTCCTAAAGATGCCTCTGTTGACAATGCTGGGAAAAAAAAAAGATAACTGTGTTGATGGCATTCCCAACATGACCTCAATCAAGCATTTTCACAGCCTGGAGTCAGAAAACAATTCAACAGCTCCACGACCACAGAGAATCCCTACGCCCTCTTTTCATCATGAATGCGATTATATTGGGATGATAATTTTATTCTTCCAGCTGGCAGTGACGCAGACCAGCGAGAGGCTGTTTGGAAATAGTCTTTAACCATTTGTTGAGTCACTGCTAACAGCCAGTTGTCTGTATCTGTGGAACTAAAACCACTTTACCTTTTTAGGGTGTTATTTTCATTACAGTGTCTTTTTATTGGTGTGCAGTGACATTTGCGCAGTTGATGCCTGGGAAAATGTTAATCCAGTAGGACAGATCTGATGTTGACTGTCAAATAATACAACTAAACGGTTTTGCCAACAAGCAGCAAAAAAAACCAAAACTCTAAAATTATCAGAATTTGTCACATTACATTCAGTGGCAAATATTTAGAGAAAATACGAGTAAATCAGATACAAAACCAGTCCAAAATACATATTTGTCTCAAATATGATAAATAATTGATCAATTTGAATAGAGTTAAATGAAAACTGAGGTTTTTTCCTTCACTCACAGGTTAACTGAAGCACTTTGTTTGCTTTTCACTGCCTAAGGGAAGCGCTATGTAATGAATGGAAAATCAGGCCACACTTCTATCCAGGCCATTTTTATTGATCCTCAAAACCCCCCTCTCACAAGAAACCCCCCAGTTTCAGACCACAAAAAAAAAGAGAATATAAACAATCAATAAATAAAAAAAAAAACTGTGTGATTAAGGCGTTCTACATCTCCAATAGAACACAACAGTGTGGACACGTTGGAGTTATACAGCTTCGTACAGTACAAGCAGTACATTTTATTTGGAGACCACCACATTAATAAAAGGCAACACTTTACCAAAAGTGAACCATTTTTTTGTTTTTGAATCACGCTCCTATTTAAACGAGATAGCATTGTACTTTTGTAAATAAGAAAACAAAAATAAATTCTTCCTTTAGATGGCATCTGAGCTAATTTCATTACAAAGCCAAAAATGATTAGCAGAAAACTTAAAATTTAGTATTCTTCCCCAACCTGCTCTTGGAATACAATAAGAAAAACCATTTGGATCCCAGAACAGAGAAAGTGGTTCTTCTGTATCTCCATTTTCTCAGATAGGAATAAATAAATACACCTTTTTTTTTTTTTTTTTTTAAATGGTAAACTGTCATGGAGTCCAGACTTAGAGGCTATATAGTGTCATAGAGTTGTTCAGAGTGGCTTTTAGGAACTTTAGCATTTCTTTGTTACATTCATGTCCAGAAAATACTAGATGAGGAACTGGGCTTTGGAGTCACCCAGCGAACAGACAGATGAGACTCGAGCACTGTGCGTTCACCGTGGATATCCGGAGTTCTCCGCTGCACACCCTGCACCGCAACTTTTAATTTAGCTCTGCAGGTTCGTGCTCACAAAATGAAAAACAAAGAGATCACCTCCCTGCATCCGTCCTGAACGTTCTCCATATGTGGCTCATAATGACGTAAGATCCTTTCAGCAGCTAACAGTGCTGGGCTGCTGTTTGCTAACAAAGTCTGAGATAAAGTCAAACTCATTCTGGCCCAGAAAGAGTTCTGGTAGCTCCTGGACCCGATCCAGGCCCAGTTCCATGACTAGTGACGTCAGGACATCCTCGTCAATCATGTCTACGTCCATGCCATTCAAGGCCAACGCGGGCCCGGCCATGTGCTGCATGCTAGCGATCTGAGCTGGGTTCATGCGGTACTGAGATGTGGGCCCCATGTGGTTTCCCCCCATAGGACCCAGTGGGTGTCCGTGGTACTGGGTGTTGAGTTTCTGAAGGTGCATGCTGGCCATGAGCTGCTGAGATGTTAAGCCTCCATTCATGAACTGTTGTTGTTGTTGTTGTTGTTGTTGCTGCTGCTGCGGTGCTTGTTGCTGGTGTTGTTGTGGATGCATGTGATGCTGCTGCTGAGGGTGGTGTTGTTGCTGCTGAGGCTGCCCGTTATACATCATGTTACCAGAGGTCATCTGGTGGTGAGCCATCTGAGCCCCGTTGAGCTGTCCATTCATGGGCCCGCCCACCATGCCTTGCCTCTGCCTCATGGCAGTCTCCATGTTGGCTTGGGTGCCTCCATAATGCATCATCTGGCCATTGGGAAGCGCCCGCATGCCCTGCTGGTTGGCATGCTGCTGGTGACCTGCCTGCAGGCCGCCATTCATGCCCATCCTGTAACCGTGGAGACTGGCGCCTGCTGAGCTGTGATTCATGGGCATCATCAGATGATCTGCCATGCCTCCTGTGTACAGAAAGCAGAAACAGTTAGGACCAAGAAGAAAAATAAAGTATCAGAGCAGTCAGAAGGAACAGCTGATTTATAACCAAGTAACCATCTGAGTCTGTATCAAACTGGTATATTTAAACACCTACAGGATTTCTGTTTAAACCAAACTGACCTATGTACACAGGAAAACACTGTGTGCCTTCATATAAATAAAGGAGGAAACAAGTTTACATTAAATGTGACTATCATGACTCAGAATCAGCAACAGAAATGGCAACTGAGGCTTAAATCTTCCTGTGGTTATTTTCCCCTGCTGATAAACACTAAAAACCTTAGTGGTCCTCCAAAAACCTCCCCTCTTTGTGCCAAGGCAAGAACGCCCAGGTTGCAAGCACAGGTTACACACACTGAGCGCATTTACAGCTTGTTAATTCATGCACAATGAGATCGAGAAAACAGAGGGCGGAAAAGAAATCCACGAATCGTGTTTAAATTCCACGGATGTTGCATGGCAGCTGAGGTATCTGTAACATTTTTTCGCACGTAAGGTTGCAACAAAGAACCCACTGACATCATGCAACATCTCCCCAACAGCCGAATCACCACAATCCTAACAAGGATTGCAATTAAAACACACGCTTCCGCGGAGATCGATCCATTTAAACGTTTCAATACAACGATCCGGGTCATCTGTGTTATTTTTCACTTTAAAACAAGCGGATGCAAACAATGGAGAAGCAGCAGGAGCCCCTCCGAGACCACAGCGGAGTCAAAAAACCTCAATTCCTCTAACAAATACAATCCGATAAAAATCGCTCACCCGTATCCGCGACGTTTTCACAAAGTTGCGCGACTTTGCTTCGGCTCCGTCCTTTTTAAACAGTTTTCCCCAGCGAGGCGAAGCTCCTCTGAATTAGAGTGTTTATTCCACGGGGTTACGCTTCATGCTCGAGCGCGGACGGCGTGCACAAAGACTACCGCATCAGATCTTGAAACGACTGCCTATTTTCTGGGTCAACTTGGGGATTATGTACATGTAAAAAGCTCAGAGGCAGGCAGTCAGGGAGAGGTGGAGTCTCCGTCCTGCCGCTTCTTTGTTCCTATTGGCCCCGCTTAATATAATTGTGCATGGGCGTAGAGAAAAAAGGGGCAGTTCGAGAGTTGGGACACATGAGCCAATTTAAATACCCTCCACCCAAATGTTTCTTTTTGAAAAATGAATGTTTGTTTACACAGAATAAGTTACAGATAGATAGATAGATAGATAGATAGATAGATAGATAGATAGATAGATAGATAGATAGATAGATAGATAGATAGATAGATAGATAGATAGATAGATAGATAGATAGATAGATAGATAGATAGATAGATACAGTGGGGCAAAAAAGTATTTAGTCAGCCACCAATTGTGTAAGTTCTCCCACTTAAAAAGATCAGAGAGGCCTGTAATTTTCATCATAGGTATACCTCAACTATGAGAGACAAAATGAGGAAAAAAAATCCAGAAAATCACATTGTCTGATTTTTAAAGAATTTATTTGCAAATTATGGTGGAAAATAAGTATTTGGTCACCTACAAACAAGTAAGATTTCTGGCTTTCACAGACCTGTAACTTCTTTAAGAGGCTCCTCGGTCCTCCACTCGTTACCTGTATTAATGGCACCTGTGTGAACTCGTTATCAGTATAAAAGACACCTGTCCACAACCTCAAACAGTCACGCTCCAAACTCCACTATGGCCAAGACCAAAGAGCTGTCAAAGGACACCAGAAACAAAATTGTAGACCTTCACCAGGCTGGGAAGACTGAATCTGCAATAGGTAAGCAGCTTGGTGTGAAGAAATCAACTGTGGGAGCAATTATTAGAAAATGGAAGACATACAAGACCACTGATAATCTCCCTCGATCTGGGGCTCCACGCAAGATCTCACCCCGTGGGGTCAAAATGATCACAAGAACGGTGAGCAAAAATCCCAGAACCACACGGAGGGACCTAGTGAATGACCTGCAGAGAGCTGGGACCAAAGTAACAAAGGCTACCATCAGTAACACACTACGCCGCCAGGGACTCAAATCCTGCAGTGCCAGACGTGTCCCCCTGCTGAAGCCAGGACACGTCCAGGCCCGTCTGCGGTTTGCTAGAGAGCATTTGGATGATCCAGAAGAGGATTGGGAGAACATCATATGGTCAGATGAAACCAAAATAGAACTTTTTGGTAGAAACTCAACTTGTCGTGTTTGGAGGGGAAAGAATGCTGAGTTGGATCCAAAGAACACCATACCTACTGTAAAGCATGGGGGTGGAAACATCATGCTTTGGGGCTGTTTTTCTGCAAGGGGACCAGGACGACTGATCCGTGTAAAGGAAAGAATGAATGGGGCCATGTATCGTAAGATTTTGAGTGAAAACCTCCTTCCATCAGCAAGGGCATTGAAAATGAGACGTGGCTGGGTCTTTCAGCATGACAATGATCCCAAACACACNATTTCTGTTTAAACCAAACTGACCTATGTACACAGGAAAACACTGTGTGCCTTCATATAAATAAAGGAGGAAACAAGTTTACATTAAATGTGACTATCATGACTCAGAATCAGCAACAGAAATGGCAACTGAGGCTTAAATCTTCCTGTGGTTATTTTCCCCTGCTGATAAACACTAAAAACCTTAGTGGTCCTCCAAAAACCTCCCCTCTTTGTGCCAAGGCAAGAACGCCCAGGTTGCAAGCACAGGTTACACACACTGAGCGCATTTACAGCTTGTTAATTCATGCACAATGAGATCGAGAAAACAGAGGGCGGAAAAGAAATCCACGAATCGTGTTTAAATTCCACGGATGTTGCATGGCAGCTGAGGTATCTGTAACATTTTTTCGCACGTAAGGTTGCAACAAAGAACCCACTGACATCATGCAACATCTCCCCAACAGCCGAATCACCACAATCCTAACAAGGATTGCAATTAAAACACACGCTTCCGCGGAGATCGATCCATTTAAACGTTTCAATACAACGATCCGGGTCATCTGTGTTATTTTTCACTTTAAAACAAGCGGATGCAAACAATGGAGAAGCAGCAGGAGCCCCTCCGAGACCACAGCGGAGTCAAAAAACCTCAATTCCTCTAACAAATACAATCCGATAAAAATCGCTCACCCGTATCCGCGACGTTTTCACAAAGTTGCGCGACTTTGCTTCGGCTCCGTCCTTTTTAAACAGTTTTCCCCAGCGAGGCGAAGCTCCTCTGAATTAGAGTGTTTATTCCACGGGGTTACGCTTCATGCTCGAGCGCGGACGGCGTGCACAAAGACTACCGCATCAGATCTTGAAACGACTGCCTATTTTCTGGGTCAACTTGGGGATTATGTACATGTAAAAAGCTCAGAGGCAGGCAGTCAGGGAGAGGTGGAGTCTCCGTCCTGCCGCTTCTTTGTTCCTATTGGCCCCGCTTAATATAATTGTGCATGGGCGTAGAGAAAAAAGGGGCAGTTCGAGAGTTGGGACACATGAGCCAATTTAAATACCCTCCACCCAAATGTTTCTTTTTGAAAAATGAATGTTTGTTTACACAGAATAAGTTACAGATAGATAGATAGATAGATAGATAGATAGATAGATAGATAGATAGATAGATAGATAGATAGATAGATAGATAGATAGATAGATAGATAGATAGATAGATAGATAGATAGATAGATAGATAGATAGATAGATAGATAGATAGATAGATACAGTGGGGCAAAAAAGTATTTAGTCAGCCACCAATTGTGTAAGTTCTCCCACTTAAAAAGATCAGAGAGGCCTGTAATTTTCATCATAGGTATACCTCAACTATGAGAGACAAAATGAGGAAAAAAAATCCAGAAAATCACATTGTCTGATTTTTAAAGAATTTATTTGCAAATTATGGTGGAAAATAAGTATTTGGTCACCTACAAACAAGTAAGATTTCTGGCTTTTACAGACCTGTAACTTCTTTAAGAGGCTCCTCGGTCCTCCACTCGTTACCTGTATTAATGGCACCTGTGTGAACTCGTTATCAGTATAAAAGACACCTGTCCACAACCTCAAACAGTCACGCTCCAAACTCCACTATGGCCAAGACCAAAGAGCTGTCAAAGGACACCAGAAACAAAATTGTAGACCTTCACCAGGCTGGGAAGACTGAATCTGCAATAGGTAAGCAGCTTGGTGTGAAGAAATCAACTGTGGGAGCAATTATTAGAAAATGGAAGACATACAAGACCACTGATAATCTCCCTCGATCTGGGGCTCCACGCAAGATCTCACCCCGTGGGGTCAAAATGATCACAAGAACGGTGAGCAAAAATCCCAGACCACACGGAGGGACCTAGTGAATGACCTGCAGAGAGCTGGGACCAAAGTAACAAAGGCTACCATCAGTAACACACTACGCCGCCAGGGACTCAAATCCTGCAGTGCCAGACGTGTCCCCCTGCTGAAGCCAGGACACGTCCAGGCCCGTCTGCGGTTTGCTAGAGAGCATTTGGATGATCCAGAAGAGGATTGGGAGAACATCATATGGTCAGATGAAACCAAAATAGAACTTTTTGGTAGAAACTCAACTTGTCGTGTTTGGAGGGGAAAGAATGCTGAGTTGGATCCAAAGAACACCATACCTACTGTAAAGCATGGGGGTGGAAACATCATGCTTTGGGGCTGTTTTTCTGCAAGGGGACCAGGACGACTGATCCGTGTAAAGGAAAGAATGAATGGGGCCATGTATCGTAAGATTTTGAGTGAAAACCTCCTTCCATCAGCAAGGGCATTGAAAATGAGACGTGGCTGGGTCTTTCAGCATGACAATGATCCCAAACACAC
>SSNP01000033.1:1174930-1198072 GCA_006937955.1 Pachypanchax playfairii
CAGTAACACACTACGCCGCCAGGGACTCAAATCCTGCAGTGCCAGACGTGTCCCCCTGCTGAAGCCAGGACACGTCCAGGCCCGTCTGCGGTTTGCTAGAGAGCATTTGGATGATCCAGAAGAGGATTGGGAGAACATCATATGGTCAGATGAAACCAAAATAGAACTTTTTGGTAGAAACTCAACTTGTCGTGTTTGGAGGGGAAAGAATGCTGAGTTGGATCCAAAGAACACCATACCTACTGTAAAGCATGGGGGTGGAAACATCATGCTTTGGGGCTGTTTTTCTGCAAGGGGACCAGGACGACTGATCCGTGTAAAGGAAAGAATGAATGGGGCCATGTATCGTAAGATTTTGAGTGAAAACCTCCTTCCATCAGCAAGGGCATTGAAAATGAGACGTGGCTGGGTCTTTCAGCATGACAATGATCCCAAACACACTGCCCGGGCAACGAAGGAGTGGCTTCGTAAGAAGCATTTCAAGGTCCTGGAGTGGCCTAGCCAGTCTCCAGATCTCAACCCCATAGAAAATCTCTGGAGGGAGTTGAAAGTCCGTGTTGCCCAGCGTCAGCCCCAAAACATCATTGCTCTAGAGGAGATCTGCATGGAGGAATGGGCCAAAATACCAGCAACAGTGTGTGAAAACCTTGTGAAGACTTACAGAAAACGTTTGACCTCTGTCATTGCCAACAAAGGCTATATAACAAAGTATTGAGATTAACTTTTGTTATTGACCAAATACTTATTTTCCAGCATAATTTGCAAATAAATTCTTTAAAAATCAGACAATGTGATTTTCTGGATTTTTTTTCCTCATTTTGTCTCTCATAGTTGAGGTATACCTATGATGAAAATTACAGGCCTCTCTGATCTTTTTAAGTGGGAGAACTTACACAATTGGTGGCTGACTAAATACTTTTTTGCCCCACTGTAGATAGATAGATAGATAGATAGATAGATAGATAGAATTTGTTGTAACTGTTTTTGCAGCCTTTTCTTTTCTTACAGCGTATGTATGCAGTGAACTCCAGTTTGTGTACTTGCAGTTCATCTCTCAGATCACTGTTGGTACATGTGACCCATCAGTCTGCTGTGTGTTCTCAGAGAAAGGCAGTGGAGGGAGGGCAGAGGAATGTAGCCTCTGTGCTATTCTGAGCCACCCAGTTTGCAAGCAGCAGCGTTAACTACAGCTGTGCATCTGCAGCCGTTTGCCTCATTTATGTGTTTTACGTGACTGTGGACGCATGTGGATATATTCTGCATGTCCGAGCATGCGTGTGTTTGTGTGTGTTTGCACAGCCACTCCTCTGATGCATTTGGATGTTGACTGCTCACTTCTGGACTCTTGCCTCTTTGCCTGCAGTTTCAAATGAATTAAACCACTTTGGAAGAAGCGAGCTATTGTTGTCGAGGGATTTTGTTTGTAAATGTGCACCCACCGGCAGGGATTTGTCATTGTCCGGGCAGCTAATGTTAAATTAAGCCACTCCCAGGTGTGGAGACGCTCTGAGAAAATCACCCAGCAAGTTGGCGCAAACAAAACACAGAATCAACATAAGTTTCTGCTGTGCTTTGTGATTTTCTTTTTTTGATCAGCCAGTAAGTGCAAGACTGCTGTGGTTCATGTCAATGTAACAATAAGCCTACTCAAAATACATCAAAACCATCTTTATTTTCATCCCAGGATGTGCTTTGCATTTGAAACTCATCAATCACATCACTGCATCTGTCTGAAACCTGAGATATTTGCATAAAGTTCTAATCAGCCATGATTGTGGTGACAGATATGCAATGTAATTATGTATAAATTGCAGCTTGTCCTATTGTAATTATATAGATGATTAACTATAGTTCTAGCCATCACACATTTTATTCTAGTATGCGTTCTTTAGCTTTATCTTCATATCTGACAGTATTTACTGGTTTGTGGGGAAGAGCTTCCTTCTTCCATTTATCGATTTCTGTCCTTACGTTAGCGTGTTTGTGTGACTGCATGTCAGCAAGAACGAGTTTTCAAGTGACTGTGTTTATAATAGCAATAGACTGAGACACAGCTAAGCCACGCCCCTTTGCCACATTGCAAAACATGCAGTAAAAATGATGTGTTTGCAGGATAGGTTTTCTGAAGTATGTCTCTAACAGGAAACGATGACTCAGTTTTGTTCATGACAATTTGTATCTACATTGTTTTTTTTTATTTTTACTAAATCTTTTGTTCCTGTATTTTCCATTGAAACAAAAATAAAATGCAACAACACTTTCAATCAGAATTTAAACTTTTGTATGCTGTAGGGTTAAAATAAATAAAATTGAGAGGATATCCTGAGAGGATATTTATTTGGTTTTCATGTGTGATTTACTTTTTCCAGAAAGCAGTCAAAATGCTTCATGTGCGGAGGGAGCAACTTCTCCAAATACGCTCCAAAATGATCACATACACAAATCCTTTTGATCTCTAGAGAGAAGAAGTCGCTCTAATTTGTACAACTGAAAAAAAAAAAAAAAAAAAACTTTATCTCATACAATGAAACTTTGTATTTATTTTCACTTTTCTTGACTGGTTATACAAAGTGATGAGTAGCTGGTGAGGTTTATCATTCAAAACAACTTGGTTTAAAAAAAACATGATATGTTGTTATAATAACTGATCCAGGTCAGACCTCTGTGTCTCACTGCTGGTCAGATGTAAACCTGTATTTCTAGACGAAGCCAGAGCTGGAAATGTTTACTTTTTTATTTTCTAGTTTAGAGGAAACTACTTTCTCTGAAGCCATGTCGATGTTGACAAAATGAAGAATACTTCGAACCTCCCGGATATTCACAGAAATTTTGAATTCCACTAAAAACACCCGTGCAAAGTCTTCAGCATTTATCTTTTCTTTTTTCTTCTAAACTTAATAATAGAGGTAACCAACTGTCTGCACAGTTGTTTATAGAGAATTAGCCTCTGTTGCTTTAATTTATGGTACTACAGCTCATTCTGGATCACTTTGTTTTAATGATTAATTTAATTTAATTACATTTTTTTAGGTTTGGTTGTTTGTTTTCTTGATATAAAACCTTGATGGAGATTTGAAGAGAAAGACAGACTCAACCCAAAGTTCCAAATCTGACAAAGTTTAATTTTAACCATTTGAAAACATTGATAAAAGGGTAATACATTGAGTTTTTGATTATCTTGGTTTGCATGTTATTTTTTTTATTTGTTGATTTTTAAACCTTTTCTGAGTTAGTGTTTCTTTATTTGGACATTCTTACATATTTGTTATTAAGAAAAATATTAAATGACTTTGAATTCAATGTGTCCGCTTCAGAAAGACAAAATCACTTAAAAGATTTTAAAACCTTTTTTTCACAGAAAAAGATTGAGGATCTCAATTTTACTTTTGTTGTCAGTCTTCTTTCATATCCAAACAAATGAAAATCTAACAAAAAACATTTCAGGGTGTTAGAATAAAGGAGTCAAAGAAGAAAGTAAAATCCTGGTGTTCGGTGCTTCAGCAGATGTTGCTTTCAGATAATTTAATAATACTTTATCTGTGTCAACATATTGCCTTTTTAGAAGCCTATATATGCAACAAAAGAAAATTCCCTCTGTCTATTTTTTGGATTTATAACTTATGCAGATTAGGTGGAAACAGAAAACTTTATTTCTTCTGCATTTTGTAAACATGTTCATTAAAATGTACAAGTAAAAGTATATTCCTGGAAGATACTTTGGCATGGTGCATATTTAAAATGACTCTACTTCTACACGTAACCTGGTGACACACTTAGTGGGTATGTAGTTCCCACAGTCTGAAATGACTGTTATTGAGTTACTTAGTAAGATCAAACGATAATTAGCTGCTACCTCATGACCTTTGTGTCAGACTTCAGTGAAGCAATTGAACGACATTAAAAACCAATGTGTTTTTGCTCCCTAACTTCCACGGGTGCTCGTGCTCCAAATCTTTTTAAGCAGTGGCACAACTGAAGTGCATTAAAGTGAAGACTGCACAGGGGAATCACCTGCTGAGTGATGCAATGACTACTAATATCCTTGCTTCTAAAAGTTTGTTGTGTAAAAAAAAACAAAAAAACTTTGCAAATGAAGAATAACAAAATAATGGAGGAAGTTTCTGTATTTGACAGCGACTCACTGAGTTTTATATGACACAGACCTCATTGTCTTACAATAAATGCTGTAATTTCTAAAAGCTGCATTAATGCTTCAACAATAGCAACAGACTGCAATGCTAATGCATTAGGATTCATTTATGTTTTGATCACCACCAGACCCCTCTGTCCGGTTCCTTATTATGACACATTTCACAGTGGTCGGAGTCTACTGTCTTCTGGATCTGGGTGTGATGTGAAAGTGTTTAATCACCGACTTATTCAGCATCAAATTAATGTGTTATTTATAGACAGACTTTTATCATTATTGATGGGAACACAACATGTGGGTGGAAAAGCTAATATTCTATCTGAGCTCAAAGCTGTAAGAGTGGGTAGAGCTCACATTCTCTTTAGAGAAACACCCATTTACCAACAGTAACGTCTAAAACTGAAGCAGTGGAACTGACAGAAACAGCCCCCTGACAAAATAAAAACTGTCTGCATGACAATTGACAGCTCATTGTCGGTACTGCTGTGGGGGCTGACTTCTATAGTTCAGCCAAAAATAACTGTAATTGTTATAAATTGCTGTCCAACAGTCTGCAGGGTGCAGTATAATAAATTCCATAATTTTGCCTCAGTTTACAGTTTTATCCTCTCAAAGCTAGTAGTAGCAACTGCACATAGAGTTAGTTCTGTGCAAACTATAAAGTTCAGAGGTCTGAGGAACATCTTAGTATCATACAGGATGGTTTTCTTGACATATTGTTTCTAAATTTGAAATAGGTTTATTTTTCTACTATCTGTCAAACCCCCACCCCAAACCCATTTCTGCACTTCAAATGTTATGACATACGTATATAAAGTTCCATCAAGCTGTATGCTCTCTTTAGCACAAATATTGGAGTGGTTACAATAAAATAAAGATTTTTTTTCTGTCTGTGCTCAGTCAGAGGTTCATTGTGTTTCATCTTCACTTATTTCTAGAACTGATGGAATTTTATTTCTGTTGTAAACAATATCCATCCATCCATCCATCCATCCATCCATCCATCCATCCATCCATCCATCCATCCATCCATCCATCCATCCATCCATCCATCCATCCATCCATCCATCCATCCATCCATCCATCCATCCATCCAGAGCTGCTGTCTATCTATTGTCATCCTAACTAGCTTGTGGACTGTGGGAACAAACAGGTTTATATGCATGAAGAAAACATGCAAACATGTTTATACTTGAGACATATAATGATAGAAAGTAAACTATTAATGGAACTATGAAGTAGCTAATCTGCTAGCCTGTTAGCTAACTTTCCCTCTGTTTTTCTCACCACTTCTCCAACACAAATTAACTATCAACCCACTAACATTTGAGAGTGTGTGGTGATTTGCATTTTCCCTGAGATGTGAAACCAAAAGTTAGTTTGCCTCGCTCTCTCTCACTTGTGTGGGGGAGGGTTGTAATTGTTCTGGTAAATGAGGCAGTCTCTATAAATACACCTAAGTCATTCTTGTCTATCTCAACCACCAATCAACAGTAACTGTTCAGCTGAGAGGACTATACATCTGAGTCAAGGCTAAAAGAAGGGAACGAGTGTGGGAGTTTTTGAGCCAACACTGAAGAAGAGGGTGAGGGACTTTGGGAGGAAGGGAGGGAGAAGAAACTTGGAAACTGCCATTCACAGGCCAGATGCCACGAGTGGGGGATGAGCCTTGAGTGAAAGTCATGACTTGGAGAAAAGAGTGGTTGGAATGTGACTCATTAAAACGACTTTCTAACTTTTTTCTATTGTGCAACGTGATTTTAGATCAAGGTGTTGTCTTCTTCAGAGCATCTGTGAATCTCTTTCAAGGAACTTTGTTCTGGCACACATGAAACTCATGACTAACTTGCTGTAGGCCATTACATTACAACATGAAAGTATCTCAAGCTACTCAATATTAAAGTAAACATAATTAAGAAACTGAATAAAGTTCATAAGAATATCCTGATAATGCAGCGTGAGCCAATTTTGTTTTAGCTGGCAATGTATTAAAAACAAGATTTAAATAAATAGAAAGAGGGAGGGGTCATCTGTGATCCCACCAACGGCTGGACTCTGCGCAAGGTGTGGCTGCTGCTGAGACCTGGACAGGGGACATGGATTCCATTGAGGACTCGAGTGACTGGAAAAGAGTCGGGCTGCAATGGTGAAATGACATTTTGCAGAAGCTGCAGTGCAGAACTGTGGAGATGCTGCTGGGAGGTTTTGCAGAAGCTGCAGAACAGAGGGATTAACTGGAAGCTGAAAAATCAGAGTTTAAAAATACTTTTTAAACGGAACTAAGAGGAAATATGTCAAGACACCTGACCTTTATGATACTTCGGATTCAAAGGGTTAACCAAGAAAAATTAGCAAACTAAGCCAGCAGGTTTTGCGAAACCCCCAGCCTGGTCCATGGACCACAGGGTGCAGCCACCAAAACTCCACAGTGGAAATATCCATCAAGTCCATTTCTGATCCGATCCTTCTGTCAAGCTGTGGAAATGGACCCAGTGGACACAGAGGCAGGAATAATTAACTGAAAATAAACTTTAATAAAGTAAAAAAAAAAAAGTATTTTTAGTGCTCAGAAATTACATTTGGTCTGAAACAAAAAACCTTGAAACACATAGTGTTTTTGTGTAGACAGTCAAAACACAAGTCTTTGAAAATGACGGTGTCCATGTCTCTCAGGAAAACAATAAAGTTTCCATTCATCCATGTTTCAATGTTAGAGCAAGATAAGACCGGAGAACGGGAAGAGAAAGTAGGAAAACAATTAATTGTAATAGATGATGTTTGAGCTTCACTGCTGTGGAGGAGGACATAGATCTGGAGGCAGAGAAGAAGTAGGTTAGCAAGAGCCCGGAAGAACTGTTATTCACTGATTCTTGTTTGCTTGCAGGTTTTTAAGGGGGATCCAGGGAATCAAAGAGAGAACCTGAAGAGTGAGGAGGAGGAAGAAGAGCACTGGTGAGTCCAATAGGTGTGTATAGTGGAGAACAGGTGAGGCAGTTACTCCAGGAAGGTTTCAGTGTGATTTTCAGCATGTGTGTAGCACACAGTCCAATTGAGGAATTTTCTGCTAAGGTAATTAGTTTCTTTCACAGGGATTGTCAAGCTTGTCTATGGATTCAGAGGGATCTACAAGGAGGAAACAGGTACATTGTTTTTACACATTAGAATCACTAGAAAAATTCACAAGAATTACTTGGCTATGACTATCACCAACGGTGGATGGTCTGTGCCGAGTGGTGGATGCTACCCAGTCGAAACACTTGCTGCATGACGAGCTGACTGAGAATGAGTAGGTACAACCCAGCAGCAGGAGACTCTGCTAGTGGGCGGGGCTCAGAGATAGAGAATCAAGCCAGACTGGTTTAAATCAGATTAAGGCTATGAATTCATTGAATCTTCTTCATGCATCAGAGTCAGTTAGGGAGTTCCTTTTGGTTCAGTACTTGGGCCAATGCTCTTTCCTCTGTATATGCTGTCACTAGGGGCACAGTGGCTCAGGAGATAGAGCAGGTTGTCAGGTAATCGCAGGGTGGCCGAACCCTCCTGTGTTTGTCTCCTTCCTGTCCACTCAGATCCCAGTGGGTCGAGACAGAAGGCTGTTCGTCCTGAGCCTGGTTCTGTTGGAGGTTTGTTTTTGTTAAAAGGGAGTCGTTCATTTCCACTACCACCAGCTGGTCAGGATGGGGGATTGTACTGAAATGAAAATTCAATGCAATCTGCTGGTTTCTTTGGATAAAAAACTTCTTCCTAATTGCCATTTATGATTCATGGAAACTGATCATTTATAGTTGGATTAACTGGGTCAAGGGTCTGTTTGCCCCTCGAGAGGAAAACTCCTGTGTCAGATATATCTGAGTACATTTCTTCTGTTGATGTTTCTGTAACCACCAAATAAAAAAAATAAACTATGCTGAAATTCAGTTAATGGACTCCACAGTCGAGCTATGACTGGGTTTGCAGTGTTGGCATATTCCAGTATTTGTCCATTATGAAGGAAAATGGCAACATCAAAATACACACAGTCAGCATGAGCAACCATATCCAACTTCACCTGACACCTCCAGACTTCAGGAATTAATTAGTTTATAACAATAATTAGATATAAGGTTTCAGCATCATGCATAAGCTATTCTTGTTATTTCCAAAATGTATTTTTTTCTGACACCTTGCAGCCCAGTTTTGGCCTTAAGAAAGATTTAAACATTTTTTCTTGCTAAATCTGTTTGTGATAATGTTTGTTATTGTTAAACTCCAAATGGTTCAAGTTTGAACATGTAGAAATTATTTTTAGATGTCTAGATAACATGTATATTTGTAAAAGCAAATGTAGGTCTTGTTTTATGACATAAGTCTGGAAAAAATGTTAAAATGTAAGGAGTTTTAGCCCACAGTGAATGTCCAAGGCTCAACAAAAAATTCTGATAACACACTTAAAAGTAAACTAATGCAAACTATGCAAATACCGCAGGAGTTCTCTCCTTGTCTTGTTTTTAGTCTTTGCTCATTACAATGCAATTTTAGTCATTTACAGTCAACACCACAAGTGCACCGACTGCCTGCGTTTCCAGGCATCACCAGCATTCAACATTCACATGCCTGAGGGATCCTCGCTGTTCCAAACACTAATCATGTCCTCCTCACCACACTTCCTGCCTTGAAGCCACTGATGATGTTTCAAGTTACCCCTAGAAATATACATATACAGCACACAAGAGTGCTGGAGGGACGGATTGACTAAATGGACAACAACAACCATCAGAACCTGTCAAACAAGTAGCTATTATGGAAAGTGGGAGTGGGAGAACACAGCGACAAAGTAGAGAATGACCTATTAATCATTCATTATCTCCCTGCACTGGTAATGAGGTGATGACTCTTTAATAATTAGCAGTGTGTCTGAAGCATATTTCCATTGCAGTAGCCTTAGGAAATAGAGGGCATTGGGGACGAGTGGGGAAGGGGATATATATGGGATGCATCAAGCACAAAAAGAACAGCCCCCATTCCAGCTTAGCAAACAAAAGCTATCCTGATAGGAGGCTCTCAGTGGCACGGACACACAGATAGAGATAGACAGAAGAGAGGAAAGATTAGGAAGCTGAACGCAATGAGATATGAATAAGCCAAGCAGGTGATAACACAGTGAAATAGTTATGTCTATATAGAGAGGTCTATTAAAATGCTCACACAGAAGCATTCATTATTTGTCTCCTTCATTTGTAGAGGGGTAGGCCAGGGCCTTCAGGCCTTTCTAACACACAAGTCAGTGACGGCGCGTAGCCAGCAAGCCCCTCAGCCCTGCCAGAGACCTATTCATCTTGTGAAAAGCACACAAAAGAGCAGACCATGAGCCACATTCTTGACATCCAACCTCATCACCCCCTCCACTCTCCTACTACCAGACCTGACTAGCCACCCTCCCCCAGTGCCTCCCATTATCCAGGACAGACAGGAGCCGCTGTGCTACCTAACAGCCTTGCTGACTCCCTGGTTCGCAGAAGATGTTGTGTTGGTAGAAGGGGTGCAGGGTAGGAAGGCAAGGCGAGAGGGGGCAGGGATGTTTTTTTCTTCAGGCGGTTAATTGACTCACCTCACACATGTCAGGAGGAGTCAGTTCTGTGGTGGGGCAAAAGCTCCCATTGACACCTTTCTTCTTCGTAAACAAACATAATGCCCCATAACAGTGATGCACTAAGGGAAAGATTGTGCAAATGCCTGCACACTTGCATGCACTGCTACCTGTGGTCTTGCCATCTGTTTCTTTCACTCACACCTCCTCAGTAAACAGATATGTGTCTGTGTCAGTCAGGGGAAGTAGGAGTGGGCTATTTTCACTTTCCTAAACAAATCTTGAGATCTAAACATGACAGTTTCATCTTCACAAAACATTAAGCATATTGGATTGTTCTGATCATAATTACATTTTTCTCTTGTTATCATCTGTGAAAGCCTTCCTAGTTGTCGAGCAGATGCAGGTCGGCTCTACTGATACATTGGTGCAATAACACTTGAAGCAGTTTAAACATTGTACAACTGTGAAATGACCTATTTTCAGGCTGAGGTTTCATGTCAAACCATGTTAGCCGGCTGCAATTTCATTTCCTTCATACACTGCAGAATTCAAATGTTGTCTGTGAATGTCCAAACCACTGACAGTTGTGTACATGAGTGTGCATGCCTGTCATTGTGCTCATCTGTTTGTGTATTCCACAGACTGATAAACAGCTGAGCCCAAATTGAAAGTCAGAGCTGTCATTCCTCATATTTACCATATGACTCACTCCTGGCAGAGATCTGTTTGGACACACAGTTATTATTCAAGCAGTTACAACACTTCTGACAGCCGAGAAATATGATTAGAAAGGTAAATGAAAAGGGAATATGTTACATAAACAATAAAGGTTAGATTAGATACGATAAACAATAATGTATTCAAAGAAATAATAAGAGAGCGATGAAGTGTTTCAATAATAAAATAAAGAAGATTGTGGTTACGGTAGAGTTCCGTAGAAAGGTAACGTCTTACTAGTTATTCAAAGCTCTCTGAACAACCTTAATTCGGAGAAATCAAGACTAATTTGGTTAAGCTAATAGCTAGTCCAAGCAGAACAAATACCAAAGCGGATTCCTGCTGTCTTAAAACAACTTCACTCTCAAAAGTTCAATTTAAAACAAAAAGTCGTAAGAAGCATTTAGAAGCAGACCCTCTCTCCCTTGGGCTGTTTGGTACATTTCACCATTTACATCAATCACTTGTCAACACTTATTGGTCATAAGTCTCAAGCTGCATGACCTACAACCAATCGGATGTGATAACCATCAGGATTGCTATAATTGCTATGAAGCCTAACAACAGCCAGTGATTTAAAGAAATAATCACAGGAGCGCAGTTGGCAGAGACCTGCATTAAATATAATCCGTGGTTATGCATAAATATAAGTGGGAGAATGTCTAAAAGGTGCACTGCTTAGTCTGTCATCAAGAGTTTAGATTTACTAATGATGTTAGTCAACACATAGTGGAATAAAGTGACAGCCAGAAAGGACAGAGTGAGTAGGAGGAACGTTCACTGTCATAAGGACATCACAGTTTTATGATATTTAATTACCACATAAGGAAAATATTCATTTATGTCTCTCAAAAGCTACTTAGAAGTACTTAGAACTATTTAGCCTATTAAGTAGGAGAACAACGTTTGTACCTGGGTCTGTGTATTTTCTTTTTGTGAAGTATAAGATGTAAAAGAGTGTTTTAAATGTTGTGCCCTTTGTTGGTGGTATAGTGCACCTCGTGCATTAAAAACAATTTTTTCTGCTGAATCTATATTTCTGAACAAAAAATCTCACAAAATTCCTTGATATTCCACCCCCACCTGCCCATCCACCTACGCAAATAATAATAAAAAGATAAAACATATGGCGTATTCATTATTTAAATTGGTTAACATTTCTGAACATTGGCAACTTTAGCTGAAGTACCCCAGGCTACGCAGGAATTGCTACATCTAGCTTATAACCACAAAATTCTGTTTTGGTTTGATGAGAAAATTCTGGAAATTTAAACATTTAAAAAGTTGTATTTGCCTCAACTACTATGAAATTTCTGAAATTAAAGTTGGCAGAAATCCAGTATTGTCTTAAGCTTGCAAGCTCCTAGTTTATCAACTTTAAAGAACTAATCTTCTCCAAACTGAAGTGATTCAAAATACAACAAGTAAGAGATTTTTTTTACAAACACCTCAGTTAAAAAAAGAACTGAAATGTTGCTTAAAGTCTTCAGCACAGTAGTTGAAGTCCAACCCATCAAAAGACGGTTTTGCATCAAATATCTATTTACTACAACAAGACAGATAAATCCTTTACTACTGCATTTATTAGCATGCTTACTTAACAATCCCCCCCCCCCCACACACACACACACAGGATAAGCTAGGGGTTAAGACAAGATGAGGGGATAACACAACTCTTTATCCTACAGTTTGACCAAAAATTTTCATAGTCATGATTTTCTGACATAAATAATATCCTTTTTTATCTCTAATGGAACTGCAGAAAACCAGCTGAACATGAACTGTCTTCTGTAGGTGTATAAATAAAACAATCTTGCATTTTTAAAAACAACAGATGTTGTTAAAGTTAATAAATGCATGTTTTTGTGTATTGAGCTCTTGTATCACAGATCACAAAGCCCTTACTTAAAAAGAAAGCACATTTACATGGTTGTTTTGTTGCTGTTAATGTTAATCCTGAGCCAGAACTAATAAAAATCCAGCAACGATTGCAGAGTCATTAGACACAGAACTGAATGCTGATTAAACACATTTTCACTGCATTTACATATAATAACTGTTAGCAGGCTTTAGAATATATTTGATCATTGTTGATGTGGTAACATTTCTGGGATTTGTAGTTTTTTTTTTAAGATACTCTAGAGACACACATTTTAAAATGCTACTGTACTATCAAGAAAACACAAATCATGCATTATTGATTTCCCCAAAAAGCTGCGCGCAGGGCTGCAGCTCTCCCTGTGACCTTTGTCCATTGGCCCTACCATCATGAGGTCTGTTAATGGTGGAGCCACATCCTACTCCTACATGAGTGTTGACAGCTAAACATACCGATCAGGAAACAACAAGTTCTTCTTCCTGGCTAGTGTATTCCTCCATCCTGAAGCCTATCTCTGTTACACCATCCCTTGAATACTGAGTAATGTCCCAGTGAGCAGATGTCATTGCGGGTTAACACATATGTTGTATGCACACGTTTTCAGCCCAGATATAAACACACATACACACATGCAACAGTCAAGTCCACTGCCCACTGAAGCTGCCTGCAGACCGACTGTCCTCTTCCTGTTTTTCCTCTCACCCACACTGTTGTCACTCTGGCCAGGAAGCTGTGGGAGAGATACGCATGACAAAGTCTCTCTTTATTAAATTGGCAACGAGTATCTGTAGTGCATTTGGAGTCACTGTATCTGTGTGCTTGAGAGAGGAAAAGAAGAAGAGCAAGTGCTATTAAAATGGGGGTGGGGACCTAAGCCAAGGGCTCGAGGCTTATCCAAGATCCACTCTAGGCTCATCCCTGGATATTGCTATTTGAAATCCTGGATCAAGACCAGCAGATACAGAATACACAGAATCAAAACCGAAAGACCAGGAAAAATACTGATCAAACATAATATTCCATCAACTGCATAAATAGACATTTTAGAAATGCTGGGAGAAAATGTAATCTGTAATATAAGCATGATTTATGGACATGGTCAGAAGCAGATAGCTGTAAATTAGATTTTTTTTTTTAAAGTAACAGCTTTTTAAGTTCTAAATTTGTTCATTTGGATTTGTCGACGCTAAACCATCTTGATAGTGTTGACCTTTAAGAAAATACAATTAATAAAAGATAATTTAATAGTCTTTGCTTTGGTCAGTCCTGCCAAACCCGCAGAAAAGAGCTGCAGATGGAACAAACACATTTCCTCAAATGAATCATTTGTTAAATGCTGTTTCTGAACAGTCATAACAAGCCACAGCAGAACATTTATTCATTTTGGACCCCTCCCAAAATATTTTCATTGCCAACTCATCTTATACTATCATTTGGTCTGTGCAACATTTTAATGCAGCATCAACTCATTCAATGCCAGTTGTTGACTCACAGAAAAAGGATCTACTTTTCATTTCTCTAAGCCACCAAAAGTCTAAATCCCATGAATTTTAGTGGTTAATTGGTTAGGTTTAGGCCCCAATACCACAGACACAGCTACATGAATAGATGTGTGAGGGATTGGCTGTGCAGTTTAACAACTGTCATAAAAAAGAAACACTTCGAGTCACGTTCGCTACCTGGAAACTCAATTTTATTGAAAACGACATAAATAAATCTTCTTCCATTTTTCCAATGAATATGAGTTTGTCAGAATCCAAACAGTACAATATGATAAATACATCACTTCGCTTTACTTTGTGCCAAATCTTCTTCCAGCAAGCCGAAGCAGGAGTGTGTGACGTTTACTGCGTCAGTATTTTTTGTTTTTTCCAGAAAAACTCATTTCTTTCACCCAATTTTTTTTTACCTTCTATATTATTTTTTTTTACAATAAGACATGAAGTCTTTCAACTTCAGGCATGAAAAGGAATGTTGCATGACTCAAGTATTCATTGTTTAAGTTTTTTTTTACCTTCTGACTGATTATTATTATTGTTTAAGTTTAGCCGATTTTACATAGCTAATGCAACACTTTAATTTGTATAAAACATTATATTGTTGTTTCTCTAGTGAGCGGTTACTACATCTACGTGGCAGAGATAGCGACTGGGAGGACAAGAGACAAGATAAGACATTCTGCTCAGCGATGAGGGAGTACGCCCCCTCGCCTTCCTTCACTCTCCCTCCACTTTTTGTCCCTCTTATCAGCAGCTACTGTGTTGACCTCCACCCTGCTGCTCACAGTTAGCCAGGGGAGAAAACAGTGTGGAACTAGAACAAGTACAAAATAAACTGGTAATAAAAAAAAAAGAGGATCTTTATTGCAACATTTATTTTTACTGTAATATAAAAGCAGCTTGTGTAATTCTGTGGTTTTTATGAATGGTTCATTGGGAACTCCGAAGTGACCGCCAATCTAAATGTTTTCTATTTTAGCCCAGTTTTTCCACATATTATATCTTTTTTGCATTTGACGTAATAAAAAAATGGATCATGACTTTTGATATTTTCTAACGTACTTTTAAATGTTTTAAAATAAATCATTTTTGGGTTTTGGTTTGGAACAGTTTTTGTCAGTGAGCTTAAAAACGGATTCATTGTGAACTTTACAAACCTCATCAATCTGAAACACCTTTTCATAGAAACTCAGAGGATCAAAGAAGAGTGAAACTCCTGAGAAATCTATGAAGTTTAAAAAGCAACTCACCCCCTCTGAATTATCTTCCTGTCTACTAGCCGCTGTTTCAAAAAAAGCAAGGAAGTAGGCGTCATTTAAGACCTTTGGGGGGGGGATTGGGATGTGATTGACATTTCACACTTGTTGCTATGTTTAGATTAGTTTGAGTGTGACTCTGCCATGTTGCAGAGAGGTAACCCGAGCATGATGAGACGATAATGTGCATAAATTGCACACAGTCCCAACCACTGCAGCGAAGTCTTTGCCCTAATTTCATTATTCTTTTAATGATATTAGTTATTCTCTTTGACATGGTTTTCATGCTCTAAATCACTGTTTGCAGCTCTTTGGTGAGAAGCTGGAGACAACGGCCAGGTGGGGGCGAGTGTGTCTGAGAGATGCCTTTATACCCCAGGGGGCGTGTCTTAGAGATGATGCCCCTGACGTAGATATGGGAGATGACGTAGGAATGTACCACTTTCAGCCAATCAGAAATTTCAAATGCAGTAGCCACCTTTTAACCCTAAGAGGGCAGCCCTAAGATGTTTTAGACCAACAAGTGTAGAATTTAACAAGTTTACATGAAAATCTAAAAAAATGCCCAGAAACTGAAAGGTTGCATTGGTAAAGACCCACTAATACAGTTTATATGCAGAAAAAAGTTGTTTTAAAGCTATAGTGGGTAACTTCTGTTGCCCCTAGCGGAATTTTGCGTTATTACAACAATGAAGCTGGCGCTTCCATATGACGTACGCCCACCTGTCCCCCCCCAACCCACTTCCCCCAACCGCTATCCCTCTGCCGCTGTGATTCGCGATTCCACAACATTTTTATTCTGTTTGAACAAGGACAGCTGTTGAAAAAAGATGGACTCTTCGGAAGAGGTAATTATTGTATTTTTATTTATTTTCCACAGAAACGCAAATAGCTTATTACAAACGGGAGACAAGGTGCCTGCTATTTTGTAACTGACAGGTTAGTGAATGATCTGCTACGAGACTCTCCGCTCGTCCTCCCCCTCCCTTCTTGTTGTGATGTAAAAGACGTAATGTCCTGCGCGCCAGCACGGGAATGTCGCCGGTCGACACGCAAAGTAAAAATGATATATATTGAAAAATACGTGAGATGTTTGAGGAGCCGATCGGCTTAATCTGCATTGTGTCATCTCCTCTAATAGTGGCTTGGCTGAAACGGACATTCACGGACATGTAAAAGTTACGCACTATAGCTTTAAGGGTGAGTTGCTGTTTAAGTCTTAACAAATGTACTAGAGACTAACATATCTTTCAACCGTACAGGCATGTTTTTAAGCCAACAGCTTAAATTTACAGGACTAAAGTCCTCAAACACAATAAATAGTAGGCCTATCAATGGTTTATTTATTTTGATACAAAATTACTCTGGTAATTAGTATTCTACTCTATTTGTTTCTTTTTTTGCATAGAAGGATTAAGCTACTTAGAGAGTTGATGGTTTGATTCCCCCATCCCTTTTAACATGTCACAATATTAATGGACAGACAGTAGTAATAAGGTTGTTTCTATTGGCCGACCCCTTGTTTGACTCCTCCAACACTACGGCAGACCTTTATTTCACAGAGCTTATTTTAGGAAACCTTTAAGATTTTTTTTTCGTCCTCATTAGCCAAATTTCAACTCATGGTCTGAAGTACAGGGTATTAAGCAAATTAAATCCTCAACAGGCTATTTCAAGTCAAGGCTCTGCTGAAATATTTCTCCAGCATCTTGTCAAGGATGTCTTAGAACAGTTTTAGCCTGGTATTGATCACTGACTTCATTCTGTTCAGACTTCTCTCACAAGTCTATTTTTCCTCCAGTTCAAATCAAACATGTTCTGCAGCACAGCCAGAACTTCTTCATTCATTATAGTTATAATCAAGGCCACAAATTATTATTATCAAGACTTTTTTTAGATCTTTGATCACATTTCTAGCATGTAACTTAACCATCATTATCATTTTATAAACGTTTGGAGCTATAGTTTATAGTTTAGACACTGACATAAAGTAAAACTGATTTGTATTACTGATTTAAAAAATTCTAAATATTTGACAGATCTGACAGCTGCTTGATACATAAACTAAACAATGTGATGGAGAAACAAGGAATATTATAAACTAAATAATCTTATACCTTGATCATTATAATACTTTTTATGGGGACTTTGTGTGGTGTTAAGCTAAAACTCTGGTAAAAATTTCCAGCTTCACCCACACAAAAAGATCAAAAATTCTGGTAATATCACCCACCTAGTTGTGAATTGCTAATTCAAAATGGACAGTAATCTGTAATTTCCCCAATGACTTTTTACCAGTAATTTTTTCCAAGTCTTTGCATTTGTTTTGAAAATGAGAGGAAGTCTTGACACATCCCTGACTACAGAGCTGATCTGAGGTTATATGGGGCTCAGAGCATCACCCACTCGTCACCACAACACCACTAGCATCTCTCAATTTTCATTGTTACGCCGGGCTCACACTGCATCCGGATCCGGTCCGGTGCGGACCCCGCAGGTATTCCGTTAGATTAAAATCCCTTTAGAAGGCTCACACTAGCTCCGTGCGGTGCGGGTCCGGTTACGGAGGCTGTACGGCACTACGGAAAGAATCCGCAAGGATCAATTTTTTCCGGACGCCGGAGTCACTCCGCGTCAAGTTTGATGAAATCTGACGAACTATACAGGAAGTGTGGCTTGAATATCCGGTGTTTTTTCAAAATAAACGAGTGTACAAACAATTGTAACTTGACTCTTCTTTTTAGACAGCACACGCGCTAATAGGAAATGTAAACACTACATCACACCCGGTGACACAGGGTCCCGAAAGCCTGCAGCACAACACATTTTCACACATTTGCTAAATAATGGACGTGTTCTCGTGTGAAGTCCCGACAAAACGATAACCCACGTGAACTTCTGTTCTCGCGGGTGACGTTTTACGCACCCAGCACCGGAGCTGACCGCACTCCCTATCCGGAGCAGATGTGAGTGGTAGCTTGCGGAAAAACCGCACCGAAGCCGGACCGAAGCCGTTCCGTAGGCAGTGTGAGCCCGGCGTTAGCAAATTGCTCCCTCACATTGTCTGTAAGGCAGAGATTAGTTTTCTTTTAATATATCAATTTATAAATAAATAGAATAAAGTTTTTAGGTTTTCTAATAATTTTCTAGGTTTTCTGTAAATAAACTCAAAATACTAGTTTATCACATTTTGTTATTTTATTAACACATATTTGTTTAGTTTATATTTTGTGGCCTATCTGTGTTGGTTACAACTTTTCTGAAGTATTGCATTTGAATAAATGCAAATTATGTTCAGTGTTTCAATGTAATCTTAAATGCTGAAATAAATTTAATGGGAAATGGGAAACTCCCCATTTTGCCCCACAAAAATGTGATTTCATATTTTACGATCAGTTTTGTTTTCTGACATTTTTTTTGTTATCCAGCTGGCTAATCAACATCAAGCCAGAGCCTGAGATTGTTTAGACCTGCAAAAGGCAAAAATGACTCAAGTTCCTTTGAATTAAGTGACATCGGAAACTCAACCTGGAGAAAAATGCTGAAACATATTAGGTGCTCACAAACCCTGAGATGCTCTGATGAGTAAAAGATTACTATTAGTAAAATGAATCACAGATTTAGTATCAGAAAAGCACAGAACTGCTCTGAACACCTCTGGTCCCCCCATATTGTGATTTACACCAAAAATAACTCACTTTTGTTGTATTAACATCATCAGATACATTGACCATGAAAATACCTTTAGCAACTGGATTAACATTAATATCATTATTAGTTCAGTAATTATTCATGAAAATCACTTTTTTCAGTAATGGTGGTTTTCTTCCTGTACATCAGATCCATTACACACGTCTAGTCAAGTCAAGTTTATTTCTAGAGCACTTTAACACACAGCATGACAGCTGACCAAAGTGCTATACAGTAAAATTTAAAGATAATGCAAAAACGAAAATAAAAGAATAAATAAATACCTAAGCAGAGAATAAAATAATTAGAATAATACAATAAACGACAGGCTGTAAAATCAGTAGTAGGGGTGTTTACACAATAGATAACATCAATAACCAAAAGCTAACTTAAAGTCTAATTCCAACGTGTTTCAACAGCATCATTTGTTTTTGCAATGATAAAAAATCCAAAGGTTCCTTTTTTTTCCAGATTAAAGTGTCTGGAATTTTGTAACAATCCAGATCCGTCCTTGTTGGGATTCACTCAGCGTTTTGTTACCAAGCACTTCTCCCACAAAATCTAATAATTTCTTTCTTGGGCATTTCTGACCTCTCCTGAAAATTAAACCAAAATCCATCAATAAGTTTTTGGAACTTGACAGACAGACTAACACACCCTGGTGAAAACATCCTCCTGAGGTTATAATGTGATTCACTAATAAAAAGTGGTTTACAGTTAGCATAAGATGACCAACCAACAAACAATGGAACAAAAATTAAGTAAAGTTTAACCGTTTGGATATATCACTATTATTACTACATTCATCATTATTAATCATTAATCCTTTGTTCTTGATTGGTCACTTTAGCTGTTATTTAAGTTAAAAAGACTCATATCAAACTAGTGGCATTGACATATTCTGTGCTCTAATAATAAGTCTGTGACTCCGTTAGGCAGGATCATAGTTTTCAGTTCGTGTTTCTTACGTTGTTTGTTACATTAAAAAAGGAAATTGGGATTTTTTATTTGTAAATTCTTCAAGTTGTAATTTTTTAAAATTATATTCTCATAGACCACGAATACAAAACATGTTTTGGATTGACAGAAACTTTAGTTCATGCATATACTAGTATACTTTTTTTTTTTTTTTTTACAACAACCTTATCCCATAATACAATCTCGTCCAATGCAAGAATATTACTATGTGTAGCAATTTGGAGGGTGAGTCCAGGCCACAGAGGCATGAAGTCAGAGGTTTCCATCTGTTGCCAAATAGAACAAGATGATGGCATTTTCTGTTAAAATCCATCTCAAGTCAGTGGAGGCCTGCTGAAAATGTCTCTGGGTGAGTTCAGGGTGAAGGAAGAACTTGAAGGGGATTAAAACCTTTTCTGGAAAACCATGAGACAGTCATGAAAACCTCACGTTAAACCAGCCGGTTAAATCAATACACATCAGCTTCCATGTCAGTACAAAACCAGGGAACAAACAAATAAAATAGTTCAGAAAACCCAACAAACATTAAAATGTAACTGTGATGAGTAAATGGGGAGAAAGAGTTATGTCTCTTGTTTAAGGCCACTATGAATTTCACAAGAAATTAGTTCGTTTATTTTTCCTGGTTGTAAGAACAAGAACAAAAGTTCATTCTGGCCCCGAAATTTCCTAATTCATAAGACACTAATGTGCAAGGTCCATGTTTCAAAACACACCCACTTTAAATTTCTGACCAATAACACAATAGTTGTTGAACACACCATATCAAAATCTTTCCACCTAGTTGTGTCAAGAGCAAGCTACAAGAACTCCAAAAACAGAGAGCTAGAGAGCAGATTTCACATTTCTTGCAGAATATGTATCAGCCTTTAATCATTTTTATCTATCATCTGAGTCCAGTGCACAGCTTTTCAAGGCAGGTAGAGTCAGGAAGGAGCTTAGTGTTGCGTTTAGATAATAATCGAAAATTGACACATGAAATCAATTTCCTATTTGGGGCAAGAGGAAAGTACAACTAAAATTTTCTCTTTGAACTGCTGCACATTTTAATAAAATGTTAATTTCATATTTCTGTGTACTCTAATGTCCTAAACACACACTTATAAATGTGGAAAAGCAACAAGGCATTTGGTGTTCCAGATGCCCTTGTTTAAGAAGTCAACTATTAAAGCAAAACACAAATCATTCAGTCGCTTACCAAAAGAACATTGATGGCTTTGTCACTGATGAGATGCCACAAGTTGCCTCCTGTTGGGATTTCCTGGCACGACGGCGATTTAGATTATCTTTCTCTTACACAAGAAAAAATATTGATGCTGAATTAATGGGCTTTAGTGTATTTAATTCTCTTTTATCCAAACTGACAAACACAGTATGACTTCCCAAGGTGTAACTACAAGAAACAGACAAGTTATGAACATGAGAAATACAGTTCTGAATCTGTCAAAGCTACTTGATTTACTGGCTGCCTGCAAGTTATTTGGCAGGAGCACCTGGTGAGTGTGTGAACTGTTCTCTTGTTCAGACATCAGGCTTGAAATGACTCATTAAGTGTCAGTTTTTACACTAAAGTGAGATGTTAGAGGAGTGTCTTTGATAGAAAACAAAATCCATTGCATAAGTGCAAAACACTTTTGCATTATCTAACTCACAACTCCTTTGACAACAGGAGCATCTTTGACATCAGATTTTTTTTTTTCATTGTAAAAACCATTTAATCGTCAAAGCAGGCAGATAAGAGGTTTTTGTAGCAGACGGCAGCTCACTGGATTTAACTGGGTTAGGAACAAGAAGAAACAAAAACTCCTGACAGCATAGTAGAGGAGCTTTTTTCTGTCCTCCCCTCCTGACTCATTTCTTTGTTTCTTGCCATAATACAGCTATACCTAGACTCATCAAGGCTTTTAAAAATCCCTGCAGCATGCACGGGAAGCTGTAGAAATCAATGCACCTCAGGAGCTAGATTGTTTGCTAGCCATTGATTGTGTAGAATCTACATCTCTGTAATTCAATCCAGTCTATAACAACCAATTATTGTTTCCCGTGATTCAAATCCCAAAGTCTTAGTCCCCCTACCCTTGATTTGATTTCCATATAGGCAAATCGATAAATTGATGCTTCATGGGTTTTCTTTGGCAGATTTTTGCAGGTGCGAGGCTAAATGCTGTGCATGAAAGAATACTACCCAAACAGACAAGAAACAATGTTGGTGGATATTGCTAAATTCTAGCTGTTGGAAGCTGTAATCAAAGGTAAACTATAAATACAAGAAATGTTCCAGAAATGTTAAGGCATCCGTACAACTTAAAACCACTGGTCCATGACTGTAAAAATATACAGCTGAATAATCACCACAAACTTCTGTGGGATTAGAAAATACAAGATATGACAAATGTTGCAGACTGGTCACGAAATGAAAAACTGCAGAAATAAAGAGGAATGTTGTCAACATTGAATTGAAAATACTTTATTGTCCCACGGGAGGAAATTACATAGAGATACAGAGAACAGCTTGACCGTCACTCTCCAGGCTGCCAAGGGTCACAGTATACCCGGCGCACATTGCTCAGGCCAGCCAAGATCACACACAAGAATACATACATACATACATACATATACATAAGCACGCATCAACCTATGTGTTAGAAAAAAGAAAGATGAATAAGACTAAATTGGGGTCCGACGAGATAAAAAAAGGTCCTTACACCCAGTGCCCACCAGGGGGGGTGCGCTGGATGGAAGCACAAAAAAACTGTAGCAGGGGGGGAACAGATACCACGCACACAGGATGAGGTTATTAAGGATGTGAATGCAATCAGTGTTTGTGAAATATGTTAAGGACACCATAGCTGAGCAATGTGCACAGGTGTTTTTTGTCAGGAAGTCTCTGACCTTAGGAAAGTCTGTCTCCCAGCTTGAGTGTTTGGAGAGAGAAGGGGAGGGGGACCGAGTGTTCCATCTGCATTCTCCTCAGTGGAGTTTAAAGTGTTGACCTTTGTCCCAGCCAAAACAGAGATAAAGCCAAGTTAGAGCAGACTGTAGAATTCAGCAGTCTTTTCAGTCCATATGGTACACTTATTCCAGTGGAGAATCCGAAACAGCTGAATCAGACCAAATCACATCAAAAAACAGCCAATCAATCACTCCTCCACACTGAACCAAACCTGCAGCTTCTCCAAGCAGGTCTAATCTAAATATATCTGTCCTCCACCGACAGAGCATGGGTCGAGTCCGAGCATGGTGGCTCCCCCTTCACGAGCCTCAAATGTAGTAAAAAAACAAAAAACAGTTTTCCAGTGTGTAAGTGACCACGATACCAGATCCATAATTTCATATTTGAGGAATTTGAGGGCAGTAGACTCAGAGACACACAAAAAGCAGGGAAAAGGGGGGGGGGGGGGGGG
>SSNP01000033.1:1198082-1210424 GCA_006937955.1 Pachypanchax playfairii
GGGGGGGGGGGGGGGGGGGGGGGGGGGTAATAGTGGGAGCAGAGCAGAATGCATGTGCCCTCACCGAGAGATCAGCAAAAAATATACATATTAGACTCTTCCTAAAAAAGAATAGATTGGGGGAATTTTTTTAAAAACATGTCTACATTCAGAAGTTAATAATGTGAAATAAAGTTTTTCTTCCATAAGCTGTTGCAGTTGTTAACACTGTTGCCTCATAGCAACAAGGCATCCGTTTAAATATAAATTTCAACCGTAATCTGTTTAGACCCTGGTTCCTGCACATTAATATCACTGCTGGGTCTCTTTTAGTTCCTGTTTCAGATTGAGTGTCAGATTAAACTGTACATCATTTGTGCAACTGCAGTTAAAACTACATTTGTTTTGCTAATATGGAGGCTAACTTAAATGTTAGCCACTATCTGCTATGTCATGCTCTTCTTTGAACATGTAGATACAGTATGTCCTGTGAGTTTGACCTCCAAGCTCTTTTTCTTCTAAATGTTTATACTACTCTTTTATACTCTGCCTAAACTAAACACAAATAACTCCAATAATCAACAATTACTTCTAACTTATAAAGCTCTTAACAACCAGGTTCTATCTTTTATTAAATTGCATTTGTTTCATATTTCACTAGAAGATCCATTTGCTCTCAGACTGCAAGTTTGCTTGTGATCTCTTGAGTTTCTAAAATTAAAATGTGAGATAGAGCTTTCAGTTATCAGGCTCCTTTCTTGTAAAACCAGCTTCCATTAATAATATTTGAGGCAGACACCTTGTTTACTTTTAAGACAGGATTAACAAGGATTAAAACTTTTGTTTTTGATTAAATTTAATAGTTTGGGTTAGCTTGGGTTGTCCTTATCCATCCATTTAGTTATGTTTCTAAAGGCTCGGACTGCCGGAGGACATACTGACCACATTTCTTCACTCTGCTGTCTTTATTCTCTGTGTTTGTACTTACCATAATTGCTGCCATTAACTTTAACTTGTTTCCCCTTTTCATAGACATGACGGCTGGCCCAAATCCACCTGTGTTTGTCTGTGTCTCTTTCCTGTCCTCTCAGATCCCACTTGGTCGAAGTAGAAGGCTGCTAATCCTGGGTCTTTTTTTTTGCAATGTCACCAGTTCTTGCTCAGGATGGTGAATTGCCCTGAAGTGAAGATTCAATGTGATGGACTTGTTGCTTCAGTATATTGCTACGTGATGAGTTTTGTTGTAAAAACTGAAAGAAACTGAATTGAACAACCGTATTCTCCATTGTTGTCGTTTATTAATATCACATTCACAGATAACATGACCATGCTGCTCTATTTTGAGAAACACCTGCACAATTTTCTCTAACTGACTGAACAACTCCTCAACAAAAACATGCATTGCTACTGGATTATCTCAGGAATGTTTGTAATTAAGAACAATATTTACTCAAAAAGTTGTCATTGTCTGTAAAATGTCTGTTTTGCGTTCGACAATATAGCATAAAAAATATATCTCCAATGTTCTGGATGGATAATGATTGCCCTGTTGATATTGAAATGGTAAGGTGAGTAATTTATGGGTGTACTGGTACTCTGATATGTAGCTGAGGTAAGCCTCCTCCATGTAATCTCTCCAGACTTAAGGGCTTCAAGTGGGAATGCTAGTAAATAATGTTTGAGCAGTGTACTTATTTGTTTTGGGGGAGGGTCAAGAAGCTTGAGGGATTGAGTCCTGGTGTTATATATGCATGCATGTGTGATTCTTACTCACAGACTACAACATCCAATCTTTCATTCTTCTTCTTTTGCTCAATGCTCAGTTTTTTCCATCAGACTTATCTTTTCCTGCCCTTCCTACTTCTGAGAAGAAGTGCTTGGCAGAAGGAGACATCTGCTCAGTGAGAGAATGCCCTAATTATTCATGAGCATTTAACCATTCAGGATTTGCTCTGTGCGACATATGTGGTGTTTCTCATAATTGTGTATAAGCCACACATACGAGGCAGTTTTGTCACAGCCATTTAGATACAGTAGCTAAAAACTATCACAACATACAGCAATTCTGGTTTGACAAGTAATTGTCAGCCATTATGATTAAAAGTAAATTGCATTTGTCTTTCAGAAAACCCCACACAGAATAAGGAATGGTTTCATTTGTGTTCTTTTGTATTTATTCTGCTTTGCATGCATCACATTCAGTGTTTGACCATCCATTCTCTGACCTATGGGACAGAAAGCTTCTTGTTCTTGGGCATTTTATGTTTATCAGGTGGGTTTGAGGAAGTGTGCAGTTAGACCCAAACAAACATTTATTTAAACTGCCCTAAATTTTGTTTTCCTCTTGACTTAAACCGCTGTCTGTCTCTTTGCATTTTACTTCTCCCTGCCCCTCCCTTCATCTGTTTGTTCTTATCACAACAAAACCATGTCACCACTGTGGCTGTGGCCACGTAAATCACCCGGCTAGCATCATCTGTTCCCAGCTGTTTACCTCCAGCCAAACAAAGGAGTCTGCCTTTTTGTTGTCGTTGGGGTGGAGTGCTGCGTCGGCTGAGGGCTGTTATTCAACAGTGCACGCTGCTTTCCATCCCCCTCGCTGAAAAGGCCAATTCAACTCAGGAAATCAATGAAATGGGAGAGGAGACAAGGAGGGAAGATGTCATTGTGGGGGGCTTTTTGGACACAAGGAAACTAAAAGCAGTCTCTCTTTCCCAAAGGAGCAGACAGGGCACAAAGAAGACCAATCACAGGCTAATGTGAAAAGCTAATAAATTGTTGCTCTTCCACTTTTCTTCTTAACTCAGGTGTATGCAGGAGCTGTTCCCTGGGGAGGAGGCTGCTCAGTTTGTCTCCAGATGAGGTTAAGCATGCGCCTTTAGGACCTGCAAGGTCTCGTTTGCATCTACAAATGAGACAGAACCCGGCTGGCCCATGTCACCTTGGCAACAGGCCATCAGCACCTCCCTCTTTGCTATATTAGCAACCATAGCTGTCTGTCTGCTTGTCAGTCTGTAGCCTGCCTCTCTTCATCCTCCCATTGCAGATTTCACCATCACATCAGCAGGAGCAGCTAATGTGTCTACCTGACTAGACCCACAGGATTAAACATCTTCCTAAATCTTTTATTGAGTATGTCAAATTGAGACAAAAACCAGCATTATAAAAGATGAATGCCCCAGGCTTTTGTGGGTGTACATAGAATCCAACTGAAAGCAAAGAACTGGCAGCAGTAACATGCTGTGGTCATGAAATTTGCATGGTGTGCCTGTGCCAAGTGATGAGAGGCTGGTAGCCTAGGTTTTTTATGTTCTTCTTTTTTTCTGTATAATGTGTACTACTGATCATTTCTGTGCTTGCCAACAAGTTGTAGACCTGGTTACAGTCAAGGATTTGTCAACTGCCGATATTTTGGGTTCACTGCTCAACGCAAACTTCTGTTTTTGTGTCCTGCATCAGCCTGACTAATAACAAAATGCTGCACATAGCGATTCTTTCTTCCTCTTCTGTGCTATTTTTGAAACACCCAAGAACATAAATGGCTGTCAATCATGATACATTCTGTGACAAAGACTTTTTAATTCTTGTCATCTAATAATCTTCTTGTAATCTTTTGTTTTTATATCTCTTTAGTGAACAGTTCAAAGAAACTCAACGCCAAACAACATTTTCTTTATTTCCCTCCTCCCTCATTTAAGCATTTCTTCTAAGCTTGTCGCCCATCCCCCACAACATGCCACATGCTTCCTGTTTACTCTTGATACAACTGGAAGGGAAAGAAGACTATTCAATAAAGGTTCAGCTTCTGAAATGTTCCCATTCAACCATGAAAATAGACAGAAGTCCCTTCCTATTTCTTTGACTTAATTCTATTTACCAAAAATTAAACGATTAACGTTTGCATTAATTTCTGTTTTCTTAAAGGGCAATTTATTCATTAGGTTGTTTTTCATGTCATTATCTGGACTTGATTCAAACTGAATATGTTTCCTTCAGTAAAACTATTAAGCATAAAACATTATGTGCAGGAATAAACTTTAAAAGTTTTCAATTTACTGTCCATTAACTTCAGTAATGTTTGCAAACAGACTGTATTTATTTCTTCACATGTTTAATAAAATCTTATGACAGCGTAACTGAACAGTTGGAGCCTCACTAAAAGGAGATAATAATAATCTCAGTATTTATTTTTTTATTTATAATACCAACAACTATTGATTTTTGTCTTGACTGTAAACATAAGCACAGACCATTATATTATGGATTTGGTCCAAATAATAAAGTTGTATGTAAATATGTCTTCTTTGGGTATTAATTTATAAAAAATTCAACCTTCTGCCCTTTGTGCCTGTGAGAGCACTTTGCTCATGTTTGCCTTGGTGACTGGTGTAACGCTAACCCCAGTACTGCAGCCACAGGGTGTGTAACTTAATCACATGCAGTGTGATCAGGAACGCTGATGAATGTCCACTTTGTTTGCAAAGCCCATCCACCCCCCCTCCAACCCACCCCCTCATGTTGTATGCAACCAAAACTAAATCTAATTAAACAATGCCATCAAAGCTCGCTGCCCCATGTGCTGTCCAATTAGCACAAAGAGATTCACGTCCCCATGTTTATTGTAGCCAGTATAGTTTGGTTTTTTTTCTTTCACTCTTACACAAGAAGAGTTCTTCCACACATGTGACCCATTTTTTAGAAATCCTTTAGGCAATGAGGCACACCTCCAGCTGCTTGGACTAATTTTTAGTCACAGGTCAAGGCACCTTTTAAGGGTATTGTGCTGTGAATTTGTACTAATGCTCACTGACTCTTTGTGGTTGTGATAAGATCATCTTTAGTCATGAAAATACACGGAAAACGGATCAATGCAAAGACAGTGGTGATAGTGAAGACAATGTCCTTTCTTCTAGGAGCTCTTGTGTGTTCACTGTGCCTCTGGTGTACTTAGATTATAAGATAAAAAGGGGGATAATGTGATTAATACAGGAGGGAAATCATTGTTGTGTCTGGATTCTATCATAAAATCAAGATGGCAGAACAGCAGAGCTATTATCATAATGCAGACTTGAACTGTTTTACTCATATAAAAGATTGCAAATAACATAAACAAAAAGACCTACAAAAACAAATGTGCATGAATGTTGCCATCTGGCACCACTTGCACTGTTTCATTCTTCTATAATTAGATATTGAAAGGATCCACCTATGTCCAAGCGGCATATGTTTTATCATCAGAGGGGAAACATGGCCTAAAGGAACAACACAAGCGTAGCTTCTTTGTACAGCAGGTCTTATTTCAATGAGTTGTATCACTTCCACCAAACCAGCGTTCAGATGACATTCAGGTGGATTTGAGCTACTCATCTTAAAGGGAAACTTGGCATCAAAGTTAAAAGGAAGTGACTGAGGTCAAATTGTTATTCTCTGCAAAGTGAAGCTTTCTCAGCAACAAATCTTGGCAATCGTAAACACCTCTCACAAACTGACTCCAAAGCAGAAAAACACTGTTTTTTTCAATGAAATCTAAAAAAAGCAAAGTCATTTTAATTAAATACAAATGCATTTCTTTTTAAAAACTGGAATATTCAGCGAAATAAATGTCTAAAGATAGAGACAGTCTCACAGATTGTTATCTTCAAAGTGCTTTTACAGAAATAAACCATGTTAACAGCATGATTAAGCAACAGGATCTCAGTTATTTGCGAGTTTTATATCCTTCCTACATGTTCCTTAACCTTTTATTTGGTCTAGTCGACATCATACACTGGCACAAACACACTGATGGTTGATGGTGGAGCTGCTATTAAGTTCAGTGTGGAACAGCTGAAAGATAATTAAGATAAATACTGCTGGGCAGTGAATTGCCTTCCTCTTTTATCTGTCACTGAGCAGGAGAACAATAAAATTCTTCTAAAAGACATGACAAAAAAGATTATTTTCTCTTTTTAGACTCTTAACTTGAAGCCCAGGTTATTGTTGGATAGAAAGGTTTTTAAGACATATTGTTCTTGCTCTTCAGCTTCCATTGAGAGGGAAATGCACACAGCAACATCACATAGTTTTAAACAAGCTTTGTAGGGAGACCTTTAGACTTGGAATGTGACAGTCAGAAATTTCTAAACAGAGATTTACTCATTAGTGTGTACGTCTACAGACACTTGTGTGGACTTCAACAAGATGCATAACAGATGTCTCAACTAGTGTTGCCCAACAGCCTCCATGACCTAAGACACTCAGAACAAACAGGATCTACCCTCAGGACACTGTTGCCACAGGGTTGTTTAGCTTTATCACTGACCTTGGCCACAGTGGTAAATTTTACTGAAAGGTGTATGACAAGATCCTTAAAGTAGGACTTTCCCTGCAACACTACAAGCCCACTTGAATCAATCCTCATTGTAAAACAGCTCACAGATTCCTCTGAATTTAACTGTCTCGTGAATTGCCTACATCTCTTTAAAGCCACCAAAAAGTTAGGTTTAATCACTAATCGGTGTCATAATGAGCACTAGAAAAATCCAGACACGTAAGAATGATAATAAAAGTTTAGTTTTACTGCAAGGTTAGGAAAACTGTTGAATCTAACCGAGGGGGAGAGGTGGGTTAAATTCCGTTCATTGTATAATGATGATGGAAGTAAGTGAATTGACTTGCTTACTGTAATCCTGTGTTTGTTGTAGGATGGGGGTCTAATAAGGATTCCAGAGGCCAACGAGCCAGAGGCCATTGGGGAGACAGGAGCTTGGGTGTGTCCAGGTAACAGGTAGATAAATGCTGGAGAGTGGGTTATATTTCTTTTAGGAGTGAAGTTTTCTTTTTGAAGATCATTTTTGTTTTTGCAGGAGTGTTGTTCATGGAGTAGAGAATTTAGCAGTTTTGTTGTTGCTGGCTTGGTCTCCCAGGGGTAAGTACAGACTTTCTTTTCTTCACAGGAACCACAAAAAGTCATCATAAAGATTTGCTTAGGGGTTTTCTCTGAGAGAAGGAGGGACAGGAGAAGGCAAGTAGTCAACAAACATAAACCTGGAAATGATTAAATAGAATTATAGAATTAAATGTTACCCCTCCTTTCCACTGAACGCGCAACATTAGTGACGCGTAATACGCAGCTGATTGCCTCCATTGAAGTCAATGAGAGCGTTCTCGCTGGGCGTGAAGCAGTGCGCAAGAGACGCGTCCCAGAAGCGTAGTGTTTTGGGCATTACGTTGCACTTCTATTTTTTACACTGTACGCTTCTAAAACGGGTCAGCAGCTTAGTTCGGAACACACAGGAAATCAGGCATTCGTGAAACTTAAAATACCTGGAAGTTTCAAAATAAAAGTACACGCAGATTTCCGTTTGCGAGACTACGAAAAAATACAGTACCTGTGATGGTTTAAAGTTGGTAGGTGGTGTGAAAATAAACCACATACCTTCTGGATTCATGTTGTCGTCTTTCTCCCTGCTTGTTGTTGTGTGCACTGACGAAATCAAATCTCCTGGGACCAGCTGGATTTACGTGAGTGATACGCGTGTGAAGCATCCCTGGTGGGGGGGAGACGCTCGGCTGATTGCGCAAGCAAAACGCTACGTGCTGCCTACGTGTTCAGTGGAAAGGAAGGGTTACTCAAAGGAAATAATGATGGACAAAATTTACTGGTCACAACACAATCATCTGGCATCATGACGGAAGTCCAGAAAACCAAACAATTTTGCAAATACTGAGAGCTAATGCCCAGGCAGCAATAGAAAGGCCTCCAGACTCACCTGTGGTGAAAACAAAAAAACACAGGAGAAAAAAATAACAAGTGAGCAAGAGAGAGAGCAGGGAGAAAAAAAACAGACTCACAAGAACCCAACGTCCTCACAATCACTCTATTTTCAAGGTCTTCTCTCACCAGGGTAACCCACAATGGACCCTCTTCCCCTATTTAGATCCTGTCTGTCTTCAAGAAGAGGGTCCCACATAACTCTTTTGGGTTTTGCCATGTCAGCAACACAAAACAAGGCACACCGACAAACCTGTGAAACCCTGGGAGAGACCCCGACCTGACTTGAAGATCACGCCGTGTTGCCCCTGATAACACAGCTTCAAAGATGCTCACTAAATTGGCAACAGGTGGAGAAGAGACTCCTTAATAGTCACTAAAGCACATATTTGGTCTGTGAAATTGAACTGTATAAAAAACTAATTGATAGCAAACAGAATGATAACTAAAACTTGCCACACTCATGTACTTTCAAAGTGAAATTACCCAAACTGACAGAGCTGAGGTAATTATGCTGGAAAAAAGAAAGAAAAAAAATTAGAATTAAAATGAGTTACTGGCATATTTCACACCCTGAACTGTCCTTGAAAAACGGCCGTGAGTCTGTATGACAGCAGCAAAGTAATGTGGGCTGATAAGGAGCAGTGGAGAAGTGAAAGCCTGAAGGTCAGTTCTAGTTGTTCTGGGAGCTCCCAGAGCGCAGAGGATTCTGCTGACATCCACCATCTTTGTTCTGCATAATTGGCTAAAAGACTGAGCAACTATATTTACACATCCCCCCAAAGAACATTAATTACAGATTGAGAGGGAGAATAAAATAGCATTGCTTTACTGGTAGTGGATCATATGAATGCTAATTAGGGATAGTCTTTAATATACTTGTTATTGTTTCTTCTGATATGAAATCAATTACAAATCAGCAGAAACTGATCAATAAGCATGAGTGCTTCGTTGTCTAGTGGAGGATAAATCAGAACATGATTAAAAGTCTTTTAAAAATTAAACATAACGGATGAGGCTTCTTTTACAGGACATACAATCTTTATTATAACAAGTAGAAGGTAAAATTTAAATTTAGTTGTGATTATTTTTCAGCTTCACTCTAGTGACTTATTTTCTGTTCAAATGTATTTTGAGAAATAGGGATATTTTTATCTAATTTTAATGATAAATTCTGATATTATATGTGAAAAAAGTTAGAAACTATTATCCCAAATTTTTGAAATAGGTGTTACAAGATTTTTGAAGGAGTAGATGATTTGCTCTTGTTGCCTCAAAGATCCTATTTCATGCAAAATCAACTTTTTGGAGCTTTTAACCATATTTTAATGTTATTTCCTTATTTAACAAACAAACAGTGGTTTTTGACTTAATTTATGCATTTCTCAGTATTCCTTCTGAATCCTGCACTCTGAGCAGCTGCTGCAGCCTCTCCTGATAAATGGCTGACTCGTAACATAGTGACATAACACTGTCAAACCAGGAAGTGTCCCCCTTTTTCACAGGTGCAAGCTGGAAAAGTCCAAAGCAAGAAGCACCACCACTTTGTAGTATTTTACTTGCTAAAAATGTCTCGGCGAAAATGTTAATTTGGTTGTGAGAGTTACAGACTTCATTCACAATTCCTAAAGAATAACCCAATCACCAGAAATGGCTGGAGTTTCTCTTCAGAAGTTCGCGTCTAACCAGCCGCAGCATGTTTGTATATGACAGTCATTTCACTGATGGCTGCTTCCTGAACCTTAGCCAGTACCAAAGGGGACGGTCGGAGAGATTAACTCTTGCAGCCGGCTTTACTGCAGCCAGGCCGGGGCTGGAGGCTACGTCATGAATGGGCGGCATTCACAGGTGAGGAGGCGGATTTTAGTAAAAACCGAGTGTTTTACTTCCAGGTCAAAGAATAATATATTTTAGAACAAAAAAATACTATACTATATAACACCAACAGTAACATTTTATCATAAATGTGCCTATCCAGATGTTGAAAGCTGTGAAATAGAAACTTTGACTTTGTTAAAGAATTGTCCTGTAAAGAGCCTCTGAAAGCAAAAGTAAAAGCAAACTCACTGGTATCTGAAGACAAAATTGAGAACAAAAATTTTAAGTCTCTGTACCACATTGTTTTGGTTTAATATTTTCAATTTGAACAATAGAGATTTGTCTGTTTTTTTTTTTTTTTTGTACTGTTTTAAAAGGAAATTCGTGTCCACTTGCACATACAGGTTGAATCATTTTCTACTTTTGTTGTTTTAAGGGATAAAAAAACATTCCCTTGGTCCTGCATTTCAGCCACATGTAGGATGTATTTCCATCAGTTGACCTTTGTGGTTTGCCCTAAGTAGCAAATGTACTTTCAATAAAACTCTATTGACTGAAGCACACTGAAACATATACACCTTTACATGTGTTTGTGCAGCCCTTGGTCACAAGGATTAGCCCAAAAGGGAGATCTAACCTTTTCCTGTCATTTGCCATTTGTATCCTGATGTCTGAAAACAAAACAAACTCTGTCAGTGTATCCTGTACTTGTGACCTTGTATTCTGTGACAGTTAAAAAAGACATGTTGCTGTGCAAGGAACAGTGATCATTTTCAGTGGTGGGGACGGTTGTGTGAGACCTTGCTAACCACATCCTGTTATTGTCTCTCACAGGAAGTGCATGGCCACTACATTAAATAGGTATAATAACACACTTTCAGTTTTCTTTTGTATCTTTGTTCATATTTTGTAACAGATAGGCAAAGATTTTCTAGCACATTCAATAAACACACATACACACACGCACAAAGCTCAGTATAAAAGCAAACACAATTATTCCCTGTCATTGTCAGTAATAACTAGAAGTGCTGCTGTATACATTATGTGCTTTGAAGACCAATTCCCAAAATGCCTCTTTCAGTAAGCAATAGCTAATTATATGTACATCACAAATGGAGTGTGGTGCATTTCCATGCACAGCCCACAGCCACTTTTATCATCACTTTTAACTTCATTATGATACATTTACACAAAGGTTTGCTGTGAAAAGCAACTAATAAAGTGCTGCGTGGAAAATGCAGTAAGAATGCTTGACCAGAGATAAAGGAGAATAGCAAATCATTTATGATAAAAGGCAGCAGGGATGCAATCAGTCTGAATCATCAAGCTGTTTGATACTTCACAAGGAAATTGTGATGAAAGTACGGTGATGCAATATTGTTCAACCAGCACGATGTCTGCGATTTAGATATGTGACAAACAAAGGTGCAAATGAGTACCAAAAAAATGCAAAAATAATCTATGACACATTTTTGCACAGCTTGGCAATGCAGCACATAGTATATATGGATTCTTCCTTTTCTTATGCAGACATTGTCCTTTTAACATAAGTGGGATTACATGTTCATTGTTGCAGCATAAGAAGCTGAGGCAGTAGTGACACAACTTTTCTGTGTTTATTCAATTATACATATTCAACAAACATTTTACGAGTGTAACAAAATGAAAAATAAATAATTCTGCTTATAATGATTTAACTGTCTTTGCTGATTAATTATGACAACTAAATTCTGAATAGCTTCACTAGGGAGAGAAGATTTACTTTTAAATCGAGTTTTATGGTTAATGCACTATGTATTCAAATCATGCATTGTATCTATGTGTGCATTGCTGAGAAGCTATTAATCACATCCGTGAGTGATGAGTCAGTGTTTCCAACATGTCTGTATCAGCTTAATTAGCGTAGAACCTTGGTTGAGGTAGTACTAAAAAAGTATTAGTACAAGGTTCTTCTCGGAAAAGGATTTGATCTCAATAGTTTCTGTCTTAGATTGTCACTCAGTTCACGAAGCAAAAGTGCAGGAGTTCATTCCCATGTTGCTCATTTGAGCTGAGCCAAGCTAGACTGTATGGATAAGCCACTTGGCAGTTGTCACTGAGTCTCTTTCACAAAGCCTGGCTCCAGGGTTAGAGCTTGATATCCGTACTGTGTGGAAGGTAACTGCATTCTTTGTTTTGCTTGTTGTTGTAAGTTTTTATTGACCTGCACTTAGCCTGTCTCATTGACATGGATAAACAAAAACTACAGGACATGAAACCTGGAAGCATAAAAGCGGATACGTAATCTGTTTTAGCAGAACTAGAGATGAAGGGAAGAACTTTGATAGTAATTTCTTGATAGTAAAGATGTGTTTTGCTTTTCTTAGTGGTAACAATGTGTGTGTTTTTCTCCCAAATGGAGTTGCAAGAGCTTAATTTACCGTGATTGGCTAAAAACAAATCATCAAAGGCAGACACTTGCGGGCTCATCCTCCAATCAGCTTAAAATATTAAACCAGATGTCCCTCCCATTTATAAACGGTTTCAAACGGAGCAGTTCCAGATCTATATGTGTCCCTGAATCGAGAAGAGGCAGGGCTAGACATAGATCTGGCAGAGCCAGGTTAGTCCTTTGCATGTATTTCTAAGAAAATATTTTAATCATGTCCCACAGGGAAGATGCCTGAGGACTGACCCAGAACTCGCTGGAGAAGATGTATCTCACTGCTGGCATGGAAACTGCTTAAAATTCCTTAAGAAGTTTGGATGGATGGATGGATGGATGGATGGATGGATGGATGGATGGATGGATG